>PVJH01033488.1:0-21525 GCA_004026705.1 Nesogale talazaci | reverse complement strand
GGGTGGGGGAGGGAGGGAGGGAGGGAAATAAAAGGAGAAGCTGATACCAAGGGCTCAAGTAGAAAGGAAATGTTTCGAAAAGGATGATGGCACCATGCGTACATGTGTGCTTGAGACGGTGGATGTAATGGATTGTGATACGAGTTGTATGAGCCCCCAATAAGAATTTTTAAAAAGAGAGTCTCCCAACCCCAGGGGCAGTTCTACCCTGTCCTCTGGGGTCACGGCGTCAGCATTGACCCCTCACCCCTGCTAACATCTGTGAAAGCAAAGCCCCCGGGGCACCGCTGTGAAGTACCAGCTGTCACCAAAGGGTGGGTTTGACCTCACCCACTGCTCCCTGAGACACAGCTGCTGCTGGACAGATGAACAGATTTGGACACCCTGCTGGCCTGTCCTGGAGGGTCACCTGGAGTCAGACTTGACCCTTGGTGGCTCCTGCTGTTGCCGGCAGGGGCTGGTGAGTCCTTTCCATGCCGTGGATCCACAGGCTATAGAAGGAAGCACACCGTGGCATCTGAGTACCAGCTGCTGCCACCACCATCTCACTGCGGCCTCTCCTCCCGGGCGCTGCCCCTCAACTTCACCAAGAGCAGTGGCCCTTTCCAAGGACTGGCCTCTTCCGGTCCCATGTCCACGTCGGGCCACCCTGGCCTCCCAGGAGCACTCTGGCCCTACTTGTCCCAGGACAGATTGGTCTGTCCTCCTGGGGCACCATCAGTCTTCTTTGCTTATACCGGGCTTTGCCGGTCTGGCCTGCTCAGTGTCCAGCCCCCACAGGCACTGGAGGGACAGACAAGACTGTGACCAAGCCAGGTGGAAAGGACGATGGCACCATGAGGGACACGTGTGCTTGACTCAATGCATGTATGAGCAGCGAGATAAAAAATGGGGCCCTCACCCCCCATTTAAGTGACAATACCTTTGGTCCCTCTAGTAGCTACGGACCCTGATTATGTGCTGGACACCAGATGGCATTGTAAGCAGTAACGCTTGGGTTCTGCTTGTTTGTGTTATGGGGGCAGGGGTGTGTGTGTGTGTCCATCAGAGGTTGGCATCCATCTTCGGGTGTGCCGTTGGTGTCCATCAGAGCCCCGGCGATCCCCTGGCACTGGCCACCTGACACGGTCTTCCTTTCTCTCTTTCCCCACTCTTCCACCCCCTTTGCATCCAAGAGAGCTGCCTCATCCACCGCAGAACCTCGTGGCCAGCCTGACGGAGTCCCGCAGCCACTCGGTGACGCTGTCCTGGGTGCGGCCCTTCGACGGGAACAGCCCTGTCCTGTTTTACATCGTGGAGATCTCTGAAAACAGTGAGTAACCCCTTGGGCCGAGACGGGGATCTCGGAGGCCACTGGGGAGAGGGCAGGCGCAGGACCCTCCCTGCGGGTCTGCACTTGAGGGCCATGCCCCAACTGGCTGTCTGTCCATGAAGACTGCCTCACAGGGGGCGTTCAGCAGCTTGGTGTAGCTTTAAGACTCCTTCAGACCTGGACCTGAGCTCAACCCCAGGTCACCTGGCAGCCCAACAACAGGGGCTGCCCAGGGAGCTGTGAGACCCCAGAGGAACTTGTTCTCAGAGCCGTTGACCCCAGAGATTAGCCAGGGCTCCAGGCCCAGTTCAGCAGGCAGACAAGCCGGGGCCAGGCAGGAAGGAGACTGGGGACCAAGCTGGGGGGCACAGGGCACACTGGAGGTATGAACGGTACGTGAGAGGCCAGCTTCACCCAAACCCAGGTCGGGGGTGCCCAATGCCTCCTAGGGGAACTGCCCTTACAGTATGGTCAAAAGAACAATCGTGACACATCTGTCCAGTGGGCGCCTGCTGTCACTCACCTTGCAGACTCCTCTGCGGCATTTGGCCTCATCGCTCCTGCCTCTGCTTTCCTTTCCCAGCACCCTCTACCTTGCTGTGTAGCTTCCCAGGTCTGCCTCCTTCTTCTTGGCCTTCTGGTCAGTAGTGTGGTAACTGGTCACCCCTTGAGTCCACAGCCCACCCCTGGGCAGAGAAGAGGGGCCTCGCTTGGCCATTGAAGAGAAGGGCCGGGAGGGACGGGGCTGAGTGAGGCAGAATTGGACCCTTCACAGGCAGCCCCGGCCCCAGGGGAGGGAGTTGAACCTACTGCACTGAGAGACCGCAACCCTAGGTGCCCTTCTGCAGCCCAGACCCGCCTTTCCCAGGGAAATGAACCCCTCCCTCCTCAGGGTCTGTGCTATCCTGGGTAGAGCAGAGAGACCCTAGTGTGTGTGAGAGAGAGAGACAGAGAGAGAGAGAGAGAGAATGCCCGGTGGCCGCTGCTGTGGCGGTCCGTCCCAGCAGTAGGCCTTCCTTTCCCTTTGCCCCTCGCTCCTTTCCCAAGCAGGATGTCCTTCTCCAGGGACTGGTCTCTCCCCCAGCACAGCCACAGTCCCTGAGAGGAAGTGCCACTGGGCTGGCCTCTCCGGGGCTTCCTGGCTGTACTTCTCCCAAGACATCCCCCTTGTTCTCCTCTCTGGGCCGCTTTCAGTATGCTTCACCAGCATCCTAATTCCAGCAGGCCGATTCTTCTCCGGGTCTTCCTCATCCAGTGTCCGGCCTTCCCATGCAGAGGCCCCGGCCAGCGCGAGACAGGCCTGTGAGGGAGACAAGGGGACGGCTGAGCGTGTGCGTCCCGGCAGCCTGTCACCACTTGAGATCAGAAGGGGCGGCATCGGCCCACGGACAGAGGACAGGAGCGTTGGGCAGAAAGAGAAATGGACCCGGAGGAAGTGGCATGAGTCATGCGACACTTCGGGGGGCTGCAGTCAAGATGGGCACACAGCTGTGGTGAGCTGCTGACTGGCTTGCTCCTGGACCCTGTTCAATTAACACTAAGAGTGAAGAGATGGAAAGATGGCGGCACGAGCTGGATTGTAGCTCATCACAGAGAGAGAAACGGATTCGGTAAAATAGACGGCAGGAAGATTGGATAGTCAGATTGGATAGTCAGATTGGATTACATTTGGTAAGTAGATGGTAAATTACACAGGTAGATAGATGATCGATAACCACACAATGGATTAATGGATGGGTTGGTGGATTAAATCAGTAGATGCGGTCAGATTGGATTGGTAGATAATAGATTAAACAGGTAACAGAGAGCGACAGACAAACCTAGGGAAAGGAGATGAAACAGATGCCACCCTGGAGATGCCGACCCATAGCGACCTGTCCTTGCCCTGCCTGCCTGCACCACCCACACCTCGGCGCCCTGCTTGATCCCAGGGTTGCAGCCCCCAGGTCAGTCCATGTCTTTGGGCACCTTCCTCTTTTTCACTGATTAGGTACCTCGGTGGCAGGTGCACTGGATAATGGATGGATGGATGGGCAGGTAGGCAGACTGAGTCGATCGATGAGGCTAGGTGAGATCAGTGGGTGTTAGACTGAGTAACAGGCAGAGATGATAGATGGCTCCATAGGCTAGATGGATGAGAGGAATCCGGTGGATGGATGAGGCCAGGCTGTGGCCTGCGCTCTGACGTCCGGGCTGCTGGTACTCGGCCGGCAGCATCACCCTCGCCCAGAGCCATGGGGAGGCCCACACCCTCTTCTTGCCAAAGGTCCAGCCAGCATCTTCGTTAGGAATTAGTGCCCTGAAGAAGCATCTGGACACGCTGGCTAAATGCCGTCGCAAGATCGTCCTTGCAGCAAGTGCGCTGAGTGTGGAACTGCATCCGGCCCAGGCACAGGGCTGAGCGAGAGCACAGGACATCCATCCACTCGTCTGCCGGCGGCTCGGACACCTCCCGCGGCCCTTGAGATGCCGGTCTCCTCCAAACCACCGTGCCCGCAAGGCTGAGCTGGGCAGAGAGGCTGGCACCTGCCCACACCAAGGCCATGCCTGCCTCACACAGGTGTCTCTCGGCAGCTGATCCACGTGGAAAAGTCGAGTTGCTTCTACTGGCACTGGGAGTTAGCTGCTCTGTGCAGAAGGGTGCTGTCTGAAAAGCAGTGTCCCACCGCGCTAGCTCCTTCTGCAGCTGGTGGCTCAAAAGGACAGACAAAGTCGAGAAGCCGGGCTGGGCAGGTGGAGAGCGGGATCTATGCTGTGTCTGAGCAGTTGGGAAACTGGTGAGGGGCCCTGGGGGCGACTCCAGGGAGATGGCCTGGGGTCCTTGATGGCTCGCCAGCAAAGAGCCCACCGCCACGGCTGTATGTAACATGTAATAAAGAGGCTGAGGACCATGGAGGACAGGGCAGTCCTTGGCCCTCGCCCTCAAAGATGGACCTACCGTGTCTGTTTGCCCTGGGCTTTTCTGTGCTTGCCAGACAGTGGAGCCAAGACGACTGGTGCCATCTTTCCACCAGCCCCTGGGCACTGTGGGTCTCTGCCCCCTCGTGTGGTCGCGCTCGAGATGTTTCCGGTGCCCATCATCACCTCAGGGGCTGCAGATTCAGAAGATCATCCAGCCTCAGTGTCTTCAAAAAGGATTCCATGAGAGTGTGAAGTCCCCTCTTCCACCATCTCCCCCCACTTTTGAGGAGTCTGCACTAGACAGTCGGATAAAATGCTTTCGTGACTGCTGCTGGGCACCATCTGTTCCTCCTGTTCTCAGCAGATGATTCTGAGTGATCGCGTTCTCCACTTGGAAGCCCAACGCTGCCCTTGGAGGATCCCAACATCGCAGCGCCCCCACATAGGTCAGCAGGCCTGCTGTGAATTCCGCCAGAGGCCTGGAGCTCTCGGCCACCCCTCCGTGACCCGAAGCTCTCGAGCCTCATGCTGGGCACCGACTCCCTTTCCCTATGTGTGAGTCCGGGTAAACTAGAGAAACAAATCCATAGACACACACGTGGATATAAGGAAAGGGTTTATATACAAGAGGAATGGGACATTGAGAAAGCATCCCAGCCCAGTCCAGTTCAAAGTCATAAGTCCGATATTAGCCCATATGCCCAATACCAGTCTTTAACGTCTCCTTCAAACTCACGAAGTCACAGGTCAGTGGGTGCAGAGTCCCAGCACTGGCAGGGGTCTCCCCATGGCTCCTCGCTTCCAGGGCTCAGGGTCCATCAATAGCATCCAGTGGTGGTAGAGGCATCTCAGCGCTGGCAGGGATCTCCATGTGGCTTCTCCGGCTTCAGAGGTCTGGTTCCATCAGGGTAAGGCCGTGTGGCTTCTCCTCTGGCTCCTCCAGCTTTTCGGACGCTGCCATCTTGTCTTGTCTGTAGTTCATTGTCTTGGAGACTGACTCCCAGCACCTGGGGAGATAGCTTTTCATCTCCTTGAGGAAACTATCACGAGATTTCCCAGAAGTCTCAGGAGAAAGCCATGCCCACCCGGAGGCCTCATTGACTCCTCAATGGCTATCTCCAGATTACCAGGCTAGACTTCACCCCTACATCTCAATCATGAAATTAACATAAGCACATGACCGCCACATTCTAACTCTGAGAGAAACACCTGACTGCCTGCGTCACAAGTCCATGCAGAGTCTCCATCTTCCCGTGGCACAGCAGGAGAGGATCAACCTGAAAGAGCACCAGGCATCCTTTGCCAAGCTCCCCTGCTCTCCATGTACTCACCCTGCTGGTCCATGGAGCCTCAGACTCGCTGTCAACAGGGCACTCGGGCTTCTGTGGATGGATCTGTGAGTTCCCTGTGGACTCATTCCTGAATGTTTCTCCCGCTCCTTCCAGGAAGTTCAGCACAACTCTGCGTAGTTGACTCAAGGGCCAGTGTCAGCGAGATGCTGCTGGGGGCCTCCTCTCTGCTCCCCTCCTTAATCTGTTTACTCATGATCTTTCCTTTCCACCACTGCCATGTGTCTTTGTCTTCCCTTTGGAGTCTCTTGAAGGCCTCTTTCAATGTGGGAGGCTTGGGGGGTTTGGGGGTGGGGGCTTCAGAAAGTTCATGGAAAGCTGGGAGGAAAAGACAACAGAGTTTGGGGGGCTTTTGTTTTTCCCCATGAACTTTTTGGAATCCCTCCCAGCCCTCATATCTACATTGACTTCTTTATGGCCACACGCACACACGGGTATGTGCTAGGTGTGGATCTGTTATTGTGTAGACACCATCTGAAGTGCAGGGGAGGGTGATTTAGGCTCATAGGAATTCAGAATCATTGTTTTCATTCTTTTCCTCCCCTTTCGCTCTGGGAACGGACCACGGGGATGTCAAGCAGACCTGGTTGGTCACTTCAGTGTTTTCATTGATCCCTTAAGATGCCCGAGGTGCTGTGTTCATCCCGTCTGCCTGGGCAGACACAGCTGGCCACCGGCCTGTGAGCAATCATGGATGCGGACACCCACGAGTTTCCACGGGAGCGGGGCAGCTTGTTCAGGGCGGCTGGTGCTGGCCACGACCGTACTGTGTGGGGAGAAAGAATCCGGACAGCTCCGCAGATGTGAGTTAAGTCGGGGAGGGAGCGGGGCAGTCAGCCCTGACCAGGTCAGCCCCTAGACCGCAGAGAATGAGGCTGGGTCTTAGAACTCTCGGCGAGAAAGCAGGGAAGGATGGGGTGGAGTGTTGGCAGTGACAGTGCCTCCACCCAGGACCCGGCAGAACTGGGTGCCCCCGGCGTGGGATTCTACCAGCCAACTGATTGCGCTGTGGGCTGTAGCCCTTCAGAGGACACTGTGTCTTCAGACAGAAGAGCCAGCTCCCCGGGCCGCCCTGTCCTCCACCCAGCCACCTGGGCTTCACACTAAAAGGACCCTGGTTTGGCTCAGTGCATTGCTGCCGTCATACTGAAGGACCAGAACCAGTTCACTGCCATTGAGTCTGTTCCAGCTCAGGTCAGGGGGATTCTGCCAAATGGGTTTCCCAGACTGGAGCTCTTGACAGGAGCAGAAAGCCTCCCCTTCCTCCCCCTCCCACCCCCCACCCCCCACCACCGCCCCGCCAAGTGGCCGGTGGTTCACGGAATATTTCCCTCCCCGTTTGACTCCATGCACTGAAATATTGATGGGCCTTATACTATGGGGGCGGGGGGAGGTACCCAAAGTCTCTCCGATCTGGATTCTTGCTGGTCCCGGAGTGGCCAGGAAGCCCTGGACTTCACCGTGTCTTTCTCTTGGGGCTTTTGAACACAGAGTCTCCTGTTGAGACCGTGGGCTCCTATTTAAAGTGCACTTACAGGGGCAGAGGGAGGAGTGCAGGGTGGAGGGGCGGGGAGTGGGGAAGGATTGCGAGTTATAAGTCCCGCTGCTAATCACAAGGTCAACGGTTCAAAACCACCAGAGGATCCAAAGGAAAAGAGGATGAGTCTGTCTGTACCCTTAAAGGCTGACAGCTCCAAGAACCCACAGAGAAGGAAGGGAGCCCATTGCCAGGCCTGTGGAGGGACAGATGGGGTCGCACACGGCGCTTACAAGGAGAGTGTGGTCCTTTGGGGGCTGGGAGGCCAGATGGCTCAGCGGTTAGGTTGTTACTGGAAGGGGGGGGGTGGTTCAAACCCAGCAGCCGCTCCTGGGGAGGAAGACGGGGCAGTCTGCTTCCTGCATCCCTCCATACCTCAGAAACCCACGGGACACCTCTGGTCCTCTGGCCTCTCCTACTCTGAGTCCACTCAACAACAGGGGGCTGGTTGGGGTTGAATTCACCCCCAAAGGAGCCCTGGGGGCTCAGTGGTGAAGCAGTAAGTAAGAGGTCTCTGTAGGGGAAAGATGGGGCCACCTGCTCCTGTAAAGACGGCTGCTCAAAGAGCCTCTGGGGAGGTCCTTCTGTCCCGCAGGGGCCAGTGTGGGTCGGAATACACCAGGCAGCAGTGGCTTTGGTTCTGTCGGGATAGGGCCCTCGAAAAAGGAGACTGTTTCTAACTCAAAGGCCGGCAGTTCAAACACACCAGTGGCCCCCCAGGGAAAAAGAAGAGGCCATCTGCTCCTGTAAAAGTGTGTCCTCCCAGAGACCTGTTGGGGCAATCCCGCTCTGTCCCCGAGAGCCCCTGGGTGTCAGAACTGACCCACAGGCAAGTAGATGACCGTGAGGCAGGTGCAGTGGAGACAGTGGCCCAAAGTGACCCTCTGCCAGCGAGTGTTGACTTTTGGGTAAAACATCCCTTCTGTTCCCTCCTCCTCGCCTTCTCGTGGTCTCACTTGTCCCTAGTGGCCAAGTCTGAGTCCGCCCCCCAACCCCATAGCCTGTAACAGCATCCTGCCCCCCCCCCACCTTCTCAGAACCTCATTCTCTTTCAAACGTGGGTCTGCCTGGATTTGCTCAGGGTCCTCCCTGGCCCCTCCCGCCCAGGCGGTTCTGGGCCACAGCAACCCGGAAGACAGATCAGAGTCAGCCTGGGGTTATTCCTCTGAGCAACAACCAGTGCCTTCGAACCGCTGGCCTTATGGTGAGCAGCCAACTTGCAGCCACGACTCCACCAGGGTTCCTGGGTGCAGAGAGGCCCAATGCTTCTCCCAGAAGGAGCTAGGCAGTGTGGTGGCTGCAGCCAGGGTGGTGAGGAGCGGCACTGCTCCGCACGGGGCAGGCAGGGGCCGTGAGCTGGAGGTGACGCCCCGGCAACAAGGCTGAGCTGCAGGGACCCGGCTGCGTGATCGTTCAGCACTTAGCTGCTCATGGTGAGGTCATCAGTTCAAACCCGCCCAGTCCGCGACCAGACAAGGACTGAGAACCCCTGTGGGGCAGTTCCACTCTGCCATGAATCAGAACCGACTGGATGTCACCGCCGAACACCACCACCCACAGGGAGGCCACGGATGGATTCGCACCCCCGGCAGGGGGCTTTGCAGCCATCTCTCCAAAGTGTGGCCCCTTCTAAAGACATCCTGACTCCGCCTGCGTCCTATTGTTCCGCTGCACGTGTGTTCCTTTCATCCCCTTAATCAGTTTTAACCGGAATCCTGCAGGGAGGCTGGGTGGAGCCTTTTGCAGAACTAGGTATTGTCCACGCAGCTCTTTGAATGCCCACAGGGGCTCTGGATAAGCCAAGAGAACCTTGTAAACGGCAGGTATGTTGGCCTCTGGGCTGCAGACCTCCGCCTGCAGTGGACCAGCAGCCTGGAGCGGACACTCATCCAGCTTTTCACCTGCGGCTGTGCCGAAGCAGCTGGTCATGTGGACCCGTCTCTGATGGTGTGACACCAGTCACTTAAAAGGCTTGGGGTGTGGAGGCAGGGAAGTGATGTTCATGCCACCGCCAGACTAATTCCAACCACTTGCTGTCATGGACTCTGATAGGGAGGTCAGAAAAGACTCACACAAACTTGCAAAAACAGGGTGAGTCCCAAAGTCCTGCTGCTGGGATTTCTGGTCATACACGCCTGAGTGGATTTCACCCCCCACAGGGAATCTGTGGATGCTACAGATACAGGGGATCATGGGTGTTACGAACACACAGGATCTGTGGGTGCTGCAGACACACAGGGGATCTTGGGTGTTAGAGAGACACGGGAAGTGTGGGTGCTGCAGACACACCGGGGATCATGGGTGCTACAGACACATAGACACATGAGATGGGGGTGCTACAGACACACAGGTGATCTGTGGGTGTTGACAGACACACAGACACACAGGATGGGGGTGCTGCTGACAGGCTGGCTCACTGATATAACTGCCTTTTTGCAATAGGACGCTTTAATAAAAAGATGTCCCGTCAAAACCGTGGCCTCCAGGGCACCTGCTGGATCAGTGACTTCCAAGGCAGGGGTCTGGCTTGGGAAGATGATGGTGATGATTCGGTGGGGGGGCGGGGAGTGGTGGGGATGCAGATGCCACAAGGACCATTTGGTAGATTTCTCTCCAGGGGACAGAGGGTCCTGGGGCTCTCTGAAACAGTTCTGCAGATCGTCAAGAACTGGAAGGAGCACCAGGGAGGTGGTGCTGAGGGGCCCTTCCCCATCGCCCCCCGGGGGACAAGGCTGTCACAGGAGGGTTTTGTCGGGACACCACACCCCCTTCCACCCCAGAGCCCCAGTCTTGCCCCTCAGACTTCTTGTTTTACCCCCTCCCCCCGCCCAGTTCAAAGGTGCTTAGAAAAAGAGCAGGCTGTGAGTTCCCTTGAGGGATGTGAGCGCTCAGAAGTATCAGGATAGGTAGCGAGACAGACCGACTGACAGACACGCTGCCTTCAGAGGTGGGAGTCCCAGCTGGAGGGTCTGTTAGGAAGCACCTACCTCCTGTGGTGGCTTTTTTGTTTGCTTGTTTGCTTGCGTAACAGATTCCTGTGAGTTTGTGGGTGACAAGGGTTTTCCACTTGCTCTCCTGCTCACACAAAGTAGTTTCAAAGGCTTGAGAATTGTTACAGTATCGACTGCATTATAGACCCAAGCTTGTTTGGTTTCTTGGAGATCTCTCTCTCTCTCTCTCTCTCTCTGCCCTGCAGAAGTCTTTATTTTGCAATTCCCTTAGGCTCAGATTAGTTTTAAGATTGAGAAGCGGTGTGGTCAGGGGCCTGTGTCAGTTATACTCAGAGTGCTTCCCGGTTCCCAAGGCTTCACGTTGTGGCTACCTGCCTCCCCACACCCCGCACACAGCCCCCCCCCACCCCCCCCCGCCTTGAGCAGGCCCTGACTCACAGTGACCCACGTGCAAGCACAAACCCTGCCCTGTCCTATGTCATCCTCGCCCTCCTTCTTGTGTTCTTGAGCCCCTTGGGGCATCCGTCCACCGTGTCTGTCCATCGTCCATCACAACTCCCCTCTATTTGGCCAAGCATGATGAAGTCCTTGCTCTCTGCTGGCCACATGTCCAAAGCGCCACATCAGACAGCCTCACCGTCCGCCCTCTGAGGAGCCTTCTGGATGACCTTGAAGGTTGCAAAATAACACAAAGTGGGAAGGTTCCCACCAGGGTCCTTAGGAAGGGCTGATGAAGGGGGGGAGGTGGGCAGGACCCAGACTCCCTCTGGGGCTGGTGTGAGCCGGGGAGCAGTGGGGTTCCCCGCAAGCTGTTGATGCCCACGGCAGCTCTAGCTCTCAGCCAACACGCACCCAGAGACTCGGGCCGGTCGCAGCAGAGGCCACCCCACCCTCCAGAGCAGGGGAGATCACAGAGACCAGCTGAGCAGACTCCCACCTGACAGCCCATCTCACAGCTGCACTGTGCCTATGGACAGGGGAGTGCCTGTGAACACACACGCAGGTGTGCACACATAATGCACACACACACACACCAGGGACTCCACAGGGAGTCTCAAAGTGCCTTCCCCAAACCTCCCCAAGGTCGACTCACACCCACCCTGCAGGCCCTGTGGGAGTCAGGAGACTGGAACGCCCTCACAAGCTGAGCAGCAAGCCTCCCCTCTCTCTCTTGGAGCTGCTGGCAGTTTCGAACAGCCGACCCTGTCCTTAGCAGGCAAGCGTGCAGCCCCACTGCCTGATCAGGGCTCCTGCTGCTCAGAACATAAGCTCTCCTCACTGGCTGCTCCTCTGGGTCTGAGCTGCAAGGTTAGCAGTTTGAAACTACCATCCAAGAGACAGGGCTGTCCATTCCTGTAAAGCTTCCCAGTCCTGGGAACCCATGGGGGCTCTTTCCTGTCCTGGGGGGGGGGGGGTCCCTGTGAGTCGGCATCCACTTAATGGCCATGGGGTTTCTGTCTCCTCTGATGTGCCTCCCGGCACAGAGGGGTGACATGTATGGCTGGGTCCCTCCTGAGCCGTTCTGCTCAAGCTGATTGCTGCGAAAGTTCTTGTGGCATCACTGTCTACCATGACTGCGCCTCACCAAGCGTCCGGCACAGACAGACCAAGGCGAGAAGTGGCAGGACACGGGTTTCAGGGAAAGTCCACTGGCCTGGGTCCCCCAGCACCAGGATGTCACCTCAAAGCAGAGTGATGGAGAAGGAATTCTCTGTGTGGCAGGGGCTGTCAACCTGAGACGATGAGACCAGGTTGGGGGTGCTGGGGTGTCGGACCTGGCAGAGTGGCTGGGCCAGGCCGGGAGGCCAGCTGTGGGTTCAGGGTGAAGGAGAGAGAGAGGAGGTGTGTCAGAATGTCCCACTATGGATTACGGGAGCAGGAACACCTGGGGCTACTGCGTCACCCCGCTCTGGGCACCTCCCACGACCGCTCGTGGGGCAGTGGTTGCACACAGGCTGCAGCCCCCAGGTGCACACTTTGAGGCTCCAGACGCTCCTCTGGAGGAAGAAGGAGCCTTAATTCCACCATGACTGACAGCCTTGAGGCATGAGGGGGCAGGTCCACCCTGACCTGTGGAGCCGCTATGAGTGGGAAATGGACTCTGGGGGAGTGGGACTCTGATTTCTTTTCCTTTGGCCAGTTCTGGTGACGAGTTGGGACTCCTAACTTCAAGGTCTGCAGTTTGAAACCAAGAGCCACCTTGAGGGAGAAGCAAGAGGCTGGCTACTCCCATGTATGGTCGCTCGCGTGAGTCAGCATCGACTCCATGGCAGTGAGTTTGGGGTGGCTGTTTGGGGAAGGTGCTGTTCCCCCGGGCCCTACAGGGGACCCGTGAGCCAGCATCAACTCAGGGGCCATGATTGGATCAGAAGAACTCCCAAGAGGACTTGATTTCCCTCAAGGGCCCCCTCCCAAAGCTCTCACCTGGAAAGGCGGCCAGTCCATCAGGGAGATTCTGATCAATCGGGATCAATCGATCTGGAGCTGGCAGTGGAGATATGAGAGGGGCAACACCACTGCCAGGCCCAGTCCTCCCTTCAAGGAAACGCTCACAGAAACTGGAAAACAGCAACAGCAGGATGCCCAGGCGGGGCTCCCGGCAGGACCGCCCCAGGCCTTGCGGCAGGACGGGGCTTGGCTGGCAGGTGCAGTCAGTCTTCCACACCTGCCGGGAAGCCGGGCAGAGAGCACGCCTCCACCCAGACGGCACCAGCGCGGGACCTGCCAGGCAGACGGGCCGTGGAGCCCGGCGCATCTGCCTTCCTCACGCCTGCTGCCTCTCTGATTAAAATGTTAATGAATATAGTTTTTATTTATCAGCCGGCAGCAGGTGCGGCGGCATCCCTTGGCTGGGAGACAGATAGGCAATTTGCCCAGCCGGGGGTGGCCAGAAAAGTCTCCCCTCTCCCATGCAACTCTGGGGTCGGAGGAGGTGGGCCGAGCAGTGGGGCTGCTCCCAGGTCAGCTGTTGGAGAAAGACGAGGCTCCTGTTCCCGTAAAGAAGGAAAGTCCCAAAAACCCACCGCGGCATTTCCAGCCCGAGCTCAGAGCCTGGGTTTGGAGGTTATAGGCGGTGTAACCGATAGCAGGTTCAGAGGCTCTGCCGTCCTCCCAGGGACCAGCAGAAGGAGGGCCCGGAAGCCCACACCTGGAAAGTCAGCCACGGGAGGTGGCACAGGGCACACACCCGGTCACACATGGATGGGTCACCCCGTGTGAGAACCAAGCCCCCGGCAGGGGGTGCAGGCTTGTTTCTGAAACAGAGCAGAAGAGCCAGGAAGGTGCTGGTCCAGTTGGTACCATCCTGGGGGGGCCCAAGAAAGACATCGCTCTGCTTCTGCTGAAGGCAGGGTGGGACCGAGGTAGTGGGGGACACTGAAGCAAACCCAGGCCCCGTAGCCACTGGCCCCGTGGCCCTGACTGTCCGTTTCCAAATCTGTTGGATGCACTCAGGAGATCAGCCTCCTGGTGTCGCCAGCGAGACCTGGCATGAGAAGGCACCTTCAACAGCTTTCCACGATGCCGCCTGTGGCGTTGACCAAACACAGCACCAGTCCTCCCCGGATGCCTCCTCCCTCTTCCACGTTGTCCCTGCTGTGTGAACACAGACTCGTGGCCCAAACCTCCCCGTGCCTGTGGGTCCCGGGCCCCCACCGCCTACTCACCCTCTGCCACCCCACCAGTTCTCTCTCACAGTGTCCTCCACGGGGTTTCTGAGATGTCCATCTTTACAGCAGCAGCCAGCCTCATCTTTCCCCCAAGGGGTGGCTCGTGGGCTCGAACCGCAGACCTGGCAGCCAGCAGCCCAATGCCCAAGCCAGGACACCCCCAGGGCCCTGCCTGATCTTATCGTCAAGCTCACTGCTGTCAAGTCCCTTCCACTCAGAGGACCCTGCCTGGCAGCGCAGACCTGCCTGGCTGGGACTCAGACTGTCCGTCAGCCCCGGGAGCAGAGATTCGTCTATCCCGCAGAGCGGCAGCTGGTGGCCTCATACACAGTTTGAGTTACCCACCTGTAACCCCTCCATGCTACCAGGACTTTTAAAAAAAATTTTACTGGGGGCTCGTGCAACTCTTTTTATCACAATCACTACATGAGTCCCTGTGTGCATCAAGCACGTTTGCACATCCGTTCTAAAAACTTGTGCTATTTAGACTCTTGGCATCGACTCCTCATTCCCCCCCCCTCCCCGCCATCGCCTCCCTCATGAACCCTCGGTGGTTTATAAATTATTCCTACTTTGTCATATCTTACATGGCCCGATCTCTCCCTTCACCCACTTCCCTCTTGTCTGTCCCCCAGGGAGGAGGTTAAATGCGGATCCTTGTGATCGGTTCCCCCTTTCTACCCTTCCTTCCCTCCACCCTCCCAGTATCACCACTCTCACCACGGGTCCCGGAGGGATCATCTGTCCTGGATTCCCTGTGTTTCCAGTTCCTATCTGCACCAGTGTGCCTCCACTGGTCTAACTGGATTTGTAAGTTAGAATTGGGATCGTGATAGTGAGGCGGAGGAAGCATTGAAGAACTAGAGGAAATTCCGTTGTATGTTTCATCATTGTTGCACTGCACCCTAACTGGTTTGTCTCCTCCCTGCTACCCCTCTTTAAGGAGAAGTCCAACTTCTTTTGGTGTCCTTTAAATAAGCAAGTGGGAAAATGCCCCATTGCCAACCTGTCACTCAGCCCCGTAGAACAGAGCAGGGCTGCTTCATACACAGGGGTCCTGGGGTCATAAATCTTTACAGAAACAGCCAGCCCCATCTTTTCCTCCGTGGGCTACAGGGAGATTCGAGCTGCCCATCTTCCCGCTGGCAACCCGATGTGCTCAAGGCAGATGCCTTTCCCTGGTTCAGCTGAGCTGATGTTTGGTTTTCACAAGAATTCTGGGGACACTGCCGGCTTAAGGGCTCAAGATCATCTGCGGGCAGTGGCCCCACCCAGGCTCCGGGAAGTCTGAGTTGCCCTCATGCCTGGGCTCTGCACCCACCCAGCTGAGGCTGTGTCCTGCTTCTCTCCCCAGACTCTCCGTGGAAGGTCCACCTGTCCAACGTTGATGCCGAGAGGACAGCGGTCACCGTGAGCGGCCTGACCCCCGCCCGCACCTACCAGTTCCGCGTGTGCGCCGTCAACCAAGTGGGCAAGGGCCAGTACAGCGCCGAGACCAGCAGGTGCCCGGAGAGAGCCCCGCGGGGCAGCCAGAGCCCCGTCTGGAAGCACACACCTGGGGAAACGGGTCCACTTGGCCACCCGCCAGAAAAAACCACGTCCCCAAGAGGACAGGACAGGGCAGCCTGGCCCCTGTGGTGTCCCACCATGACTCCGAGCATGCCTGTGTAAACCGCCCGGCAGGAGAGTGGGCATATTTGCTGGGCCTTTACCTGCCAGCAGGCAGAGGGCAGTGCCAGCATCTCTCACAGCAAGCCCCAAGGGGCGGGTGCTATACATGGAAGGGGGTCAGGGGTCCCCCAGCTCAGCCTCGCCTCCTCCCCAGGTGGCCTCTCTGCTCACCCCCCCACCGCCTGAGGCTCACCCACCTGTGCCCTCCCGCCCTCCCCTCTGCCAACCACAGCTCCAGTGAGCGTGTGGCATACGGAGTCTTTGGGTCTGGGAGGCCTTGCTGAGAGTAGGGGCTTGTGGCAGCAGGTGCCCATCCCAACCATCTTTTCAGACTTTGGCCTCTCCGCCGGCTGTTGTCACCTTTACTGGTGTCCATGGGCTGGCAGTCTCTGGGAGAAGACAGGGATGGGGGGGGGGGCGCGTACGGGAGCAGGAGTGGGGCAGGACTTCCCTCTCTCACCCTCATCTCTGACTGGTAGGCTGATGCTGCCGGAAGAGCCACCCAGTGCCCCCCCGAAGAACATCGTGGCCAGCGGGCGGACCAACCAGTCCATCATGGTGCAGTGGCAGCCGCCCCCCGAGACGGAGCACAACGGGGTGCTGAGGGGGTACATCCTCAGGTGGGTCCCTAGGCCCCCCCCCCACTCTGGACCAATATTCGCTTCATCCTCTCTCCAGCTCAGGGGTGCCCAGGGAGAGAGGGAATCTAGGCAGGGGCAGGCTCTCTGGTGGGGGCCGTGGGGACTGGGGCAGAGTTGGGCCTAACCCAACTGAACCCGGTGCCGTCCGGTTGACCCCAACTGGACCGCGGCCCAGTAGGTCAAAGGAGAACTGTCTCTGGGGGTTTCCGAGATGGTAGCTCTTCTGAGAGGAATGGAAGGCCTGGTCTGGTTCCATTCTGCCAAGAGAAGTACCAGGAAAAAAGTTGAACTGTCTTGAAGAATGGCAATGGAGTTTTCTCCTGATGGATTGAGGAGACTGGTGACATGGCAGACTCACTTTCTGATTGTCATTCTAAAGACAGACCGTCGACAACAGCGATTCTCAGCCTGTGGGTCGCACAACCCCTTTGGGGGGTCGAAGGAGCCTTTGACAGGGGTTACCCAACGCATCACAGTAGCAAAATGACAGTGATGGCGTAGCCACGAAAATAATTTGATGGTTCGGTGAGGGGGACGTGGGAGGATGTCACCACATGAGGAACTGTCTGAAAGGGCCGCAGCCTGAGGAAGGTCAAGAGCCGCTGATCTGCAGGGAGCCCGGTGGAGCGGTGGGTTACTAACTGGAAGGGCTAGAGTTCAAACCCACCAGACTCTCTGAGAGGAAGGGTTGAGGCCGTCTGCGTCTGCTCTCGTAAAGACTGTCCATCTGGGAAACAAACCCTCCAGGACAGCGATGAGTCAGGCTGCCTGGACAGCAGGGGGCCGGCGGCGGCGGCTGGGGTTTTTGTGAGGGCACATGATAGGAGCCCTGGGGGAAGAGGGATGATGCCTGATGACAACAGTGGGGCATTGTGGGAAAGCATGGGGCCTCTTGCTGTGAGGTCAGCAGTTCAAAAGCCCCAGCCGTCCCTTGGGACAAAGAAGGGGCTTTCTGCTCCCAGAAAGAGCTACAGTCTGGGAAACCCCCGGGGGCCGCTCTAGCATGTCCTAGAGGGTCACTGTGAGTCAGAGTCCACTGGATGGCAGCGGGCGAGGTGAGTAAATGGTCACTGGTTCAAACTCGCCCAGCGATCATTTCCACAGGAGAAGGCCCTGGTCACCCGCACCCGCAAGGATGACCCCCTTGGAGACCCAAAGGGGCAGCTCCGGGCTGTGTCTTGGGGTCCCAAAGCATCAACATGGATGTCGGCCAGCTGGCCACCATCCTTTGATCCTCGGCACCCGTGATTGTCTGCATCATCCCACCTCTGGCCGTGACCACTGAGGTACTGCCCAGCGGGTCCTGCTCCTAACCAGATCCAGGCCTTAAGGACTCCCAGAGGCTCAGCAGCATCCCAGGAAGTCTGGAAGCAGCACCCGTGACCTCTGTCATGTCCCCGTCACCCTAACCACCTTTTCCCTTCAACGAAACTCCCCAAGGGGACCCAGTGTGCAGCCCAGAGGCAGGTGGGGCTGTGGTCTCTGGTGCCCTGGTTTCCCGTAGAAGCTTCCGGAGCAATGCCCAAGGCTGGGGAGGCTCCTTCCCTTCCAGGAGATGACCCTCGGAACAGTGCCTGGTGCTTCTGGCTGCAACCTGAGCCCCCAACTCCCGGCCAGCAACTCCTTGGGTCTCTTGCCCAAACAGAGCAGGGGGAATTTCCCAGGACCTTCACAGCAGGGGCTGACCTTCCAGCCCAGGACCCAGGCAGCAGCAGGCCCAGAGGGACGACATCACATCCCCCTGATGCTCCCAGGTCACAGGGAACATGAGGGTGCACTGCTCCCCCAGACCCACGAGTGTGGGAGTCCTCCAAGGTCAAAGAGTGCTGTGCCAGGAACATCTCAGGACGCCTGCCAAGAAGGCATCCGGGCATGCTTGTGAGTGCGTTTCCCAAGGGCAGGAGTCTGGGATGGGATTGACAGCTCCTCCCCAAGAAGCAGGGTGACAGAAATGTATCACTCTCATGGCCCGGAATGTGTGCGCAGGCATAAAATATTGATAGTGACAGCCGGTGCCTCTTCAAGGGGAGCAGAAGGACACTGACCCCTGGACATATGCTCCTGGGTCTTCAGTGTGAAAAGCTTTACCCGGCAGGCTGTGGTCATTTCCCAGGCAATTCAGACCCACAGCCTGAAGACTGTCATCCCAGGGTACCTCAATAATGGAGACCCTCGTAGACACCCTGTGACCGTGACAGGCCTGGTGGTGTTGTGGTCATGCCTTGGGCTACTAGTTGTAAGATCAGGGGTTCAAAACCACCAGGAGAAAGATGAGACCTTTGACTCCCCGTGGTTGTCCGGGGTTCACCAAAGGAATGCAAATATGTGTAGCAGAGAACTTTACATCAAAGAGTAATTGTCTATAAGAAAACATCCCGCCCCAGTCCAGATCAAGCCCGTGAATCCAATATTAGCCATCTATCTGATACCAGTTTGTAAATCCCTCTCCCGACTCACGCACCACATGCAATGACGCCGAATGCAGGAAGGTCACAGGCCAGTGGGCGGGAAGTCTTGTGGATCCAGTGGCCTTAGAAGCATCTCGGCGCTGGCGTGGGTCTCCATGTGGTTCCTCCAGTTCAGGATTCCATGCGACTCCTCAACAGGAATGTCTTGCAGGAAAAGTGTGGATCTGGCCTCCAGGGGACCACTGATCTCGGTAGCCCCTCTAAATGAGGCCATCAAGGTGCGACCTGATTGACAGGCTAAACTCCACCCCTTCACTCTGAAGAGTCTCAAGTTGAGACCAGATGATGTTACTACCACACTCCTGTAACGAGTGACAGCTTCGGAAACCCACGGAGGCAGTTTCCCCCCCTCCCCACCCCCTCACCCCTATCCCCTAGGGTCTCAGTACGTCTGCTGGACCCCAAGGCTGTGCGTTGAGAACTTTGTGGCAGCACAAGAAGGGACCATCCGCCTGTCCTTAGAGGGAGCTTAGACCTGAAGCCCTGTCACAAACACTGGCCCTGGTGGCAGGGGGGCAGGGGGGCGGGGGTACATGCATTGGCCCCTCCCCTCATGGTCAGCCACCCAAAGCCCCCAGCCACTCTTCAGGAAACAAGATGAGGCTCTGCTTCCTTAAGGAGTCACAGCTCTGACACTCGCCGGCAGGACCCTGCCAGCCTGCGTCCACCACCCAGAGGGGCTGTGGTCCAAAGGGGGACTCTTTAAGGGGTGCTGTGCATCGCGCCTCGCCCATGCCCACTGCCCCATGCCCTCAATGGGGAGTGCCACCATCTCCACGCCCATTTTGTGGGTGGTATTGGTGGCTACCCCCATGCCCCCTCCAAGTCCTGGTAGCCCACAGACCCCTTGGGACAGCGTCTGGCCCTCCATCACCACCAGATGGTAGGGAGGAAGAGTGGCACAGAGATGACCTCTAACCCCCAAGCTCCACCAGGAGGAAGGAGAGTCCAGCTCAGTGCAGTCCCGAGCGGAGGCCTTGGAGCCTCAAGTGAGGGGAGCTCCCCCTCCAACCATCTACTCCATTCAAAGCTGCCCCTCCCCCATCCTCTGCTGGGTCCCCTCCCTCATATCACCCCTCCCTCAGCACACCAGATGCTCCGTGGCAGGAAGGTGGACAGTCTCTTACATAAAGAACAACCGAACCCCCTCCCGCCCATTCTAGGGTGACGTACAGTAGCCCTCCCTCCGCAGGCCTCCTGAGGCCGGCCGTCTGCAGGAGCAGAGCCTCACATTTCTCCTTTAGAGCAGCGGGCGGCTTTGAACTGCTGGCCTTGCAGTCAGCTAACCACAGCTCCTTGGATGCCCCCACGGGGTGGGGGGGCAGCTCCGCTCTGCCCTGCTGGTCACAGTCACTGTGAGTCTTCCGTGTCCTCTCA
The DNA here is from genome assembly GCA_004026705.1 of Nesogale talazaci. Classification (NCBI taxonomy): domain Eukaryota; kingdom Metazoa; phylum Chordata; class Mammalia; order Afrosoricida; family Tenrecidae; genus Nesogale; species Nesogale talazaci. The sequence continues at coordinate 1,650 of PVJH01033488.1, read as the reverse complement.
CCTCCCAGCCCCTGAGGCTCCCGCCTTCCTGTCACCGTAGGTACCGCCTGGCCGGGCTCCCTGGGGAGTACCAGCAGAGGGACATCAGCAGCCCGGAGGTGAACTACTGTCTGGTGAGGGACCTGATCATCTGGACGCAGTACGAGATCCAGGTGGCCGCCTACAACAGCGCGGGCCTGGGCGTGTTCAGCCGGGCCGTGACCGAGTACACCCTGCAGGGAGGTGAGCTGGCGGAGGCTGCGGATCCAGGCTGCAGAGGGGGACTTGCAGCTTGTGCTCAGCCACCAGAGCTGCCGGGGGCCTCTGAGAAGCAGCTCCCTGCCTGGTCCGTGCACTCGCCTCCCCTCCCCACATGGTGGTGGTATCCTCCTCGGAGAATATCTCCCCCCACAGTCCATCTTGGGAAGCCTGGCGGGCGGGTCCAGTCTGCGCTGTCCACCCGATGTCCACGTGTTTGTGTTTAGAGAACGGGAGGGGCCTTAGTGACACGGCAGGTTAAGTATTAGGCTGCTAACAGCCAGGGAGTGGTTCAAATGCACCAGCTGCTGGGGGGGTGGGGGAGCGGAAGACAAGGTGGCTGCCTCCCATAAAGATCTCAAACCAAAGCCAGACTCGCTGCCCTCGAGTCTGTGTCCACTCCCAGCGACTGCACAGCCCAGGGAAGGATAGCCTTGCCTGCTCCCGGGACCGGCACCGGTTAGCAGAGCAGACAGCCCCGCCGTTCTCACAGGGCCGGCTGTGGCTTTTGAACTGCCCACCTTGGGGATCACAGCCCGGTGCGTTCCCACTTCCCCACCAGAGCAGAGCTCCTGGGACACCCCAGAGAAGAAGGTGGGTCACCACATGTCAGACTCAACGGGACAGCAGGGGGTGCTTTAAGGAGATCAAGCCTCTGGGTGCGCCTTTTCTCCAGCACTCCCCTCGCTGGACAGTTCCAGGGACTGGGGAGACTGCCCCCATGGAATCACAGGGTGCATTCCAGAGCACAGCTTGCCATGGGCGCCGCAGGCAAGCTGAGAAGCAGCGATTCCATCGGGAATGATCTGCACGGTGGCGTGGCTGGGAACGGGGTCTGCCATGCGGCGTTCCGGGCTCTGGTGGTGCTCCCGTGTGCCTTTCCCAGTCACTAAAGACACACAAGGTGTAGACCTTTAGAACCTCTCTACCCCTGGCCCCCAAAAGAGCAGACAGATGACCCTAATCAAAGTCCAGCTCAGGGCGACCCTGCAGCACAGGGTACAGCTGCCCCTGTCTGTCCTTGAGACTGTCGCTCTCTCTCTGTGGGAGGAGAGAGCCTCCTCCTTCTTCCTAGGGGCACCTGACTGTTTCAACTGCTCACCTTGCAGTCACCAGCCAGTGTGTAACCCGCCACCCCACCAGGGCTCCCGGGCCGTGAACCCAGTGGTTCCCCAGTAAACATGGCTGCCCAGCCCCATCTCTCAAGGCTTCTCCTCCAACTCCTGGTCCTCCTCCTCTTGCTCTTCCTCCTCCTCCTGCTCCTCCTGCTTCTCCTCCTCCTCCTCCTCTTGCTCCTCCTCCTGCTGCTGCTCTTCCTGCTCTTCTCCTGCTCCTCCTCCTCCTACTACTGCTCCTCCTGCTGCTCCTCCTCCTGCTGCTGCTCTTCCTGCTCCTTCTCCTTCTCCTGCTCCT
>PVJH01033487.1:0-21534 GCA_004026705.1 Nesogale talazaci | reverse complement strand
ACTGCGGCCCACTGGGACAGAGGTTCAATTTTAGCACTGGGGCTGGGCCTCCTACTCCTACCACCGGAGAGCAGTGATGCCAAAAAAAAAAAAAAGAAAGAAACAGAAAACCTTATGGGCTCATTACTTCTCTGTTAGATTGCCACTTGTTTAACTTCAAACCTTGAAGACCCCAGTCACTACATCTTTCGATAGCCAAGTACCATTTGCCTTCTTCACGTTTGCTTATGCACCCTTTGTCTTTAGCGATCCAGCCAGGCATCACAGAATGGCAGTTAAAACTGTGTTCTTACACTGAGGCAGGGTTTGAGCAGCGGTCCAGGGTGTAATGGCTAATATGTTTTTATGAACTCATTTACAAACGTACACAGCTATGTCTCTATACCTCTACCCACAGCTTTTGCTTCCTAGGTTCTTTTCCTTCCTCCTCCCTCACCATCACACTCACCCTTCTGTTTCTGTGTCTTAGGTAGACTGCTATTGCTCCAATGCCCCCATGATCTCTACTTGCTCATCACTCCTTTCACATGAAGAAGCACACCAGCCTGTGCTTGGGCTAACAGGCATCAGAAGACCCAAAACAAACCCATATTGTTGAGAACAAGGGAGAGGTTGAAATAGAAACCCCAAAACTCTCTGTATACAATGGGATACCTCCTTCACAGAAGGGTCACAAGGATGGGATGAATAAACAAGGGTACAATAAAGCACTGAAAAAGCACAATATTCCTCTGGTCCCTTGAGGCATCCTCCTGCTCCACCATCATGACCCCAGTCCTGCTTTTCACTGCAGCCTAGACCAGAGCATATGCACAGGCACAAATGAAAGTGTGTAACACAGAGGCTCCCCGCCCCCACCCAGGAGCAACAAACCATAGGGGGGGGACACCAGTCAGTAGAAGATATGAAAATAATTTGTAATTTACCAAAGGGTCACGAGAGCAGGAAGGGAAAAATGAGAAGCTGAAACTAAGAACTGAAAATAGAAAGGTTTAGAAAAGTGGTAAGTCAAATACAAATAACCTTGTTACAATTCATGTAAGGATTTTTTTTAAGTCATTTTATTAGGTGTTAGTACAACTATCACCACCTATTGTGTCAACCACACGTTGCGCTGGTATCAGCTCATGTTCCCCCTCCCTCCCTTCCCACTGATTATTTACAAACTATTTTTTTTTCCATGTCTTACACTAATGTCTTCACTCATTCACTTTTTTGTTGAGCACTCCCCAGGGATGGGATTAAACTTATCAGTTCCCCCTTTCTACCCCGCCTTCCCTCCATCCTCCCAGCATCACCTCTCTCACTACTGGTCCTGAAGGGTCCATCTGTCCTGGATTCCCCATGTATGAATTGTTATGAGCTTTAAAAAAGATTGACCTCTTAATTCAAAAAAAAAAAAAAGTCAAATAATTGGCTCCAAGGCCCCAAAACTACACTTAAACATTTTTTCCAGGACTCTTCACTATGGAGGCTTTTAGCCTTTGTAGATCAGTCTCAGATAAGCTATCACCATCAAGTTGTTTTCTGATTTATCCAATAAATGTACCACCTCTTCAATGGTAGGTCCGGGTTCTTTCATGATTAATGATTTTACCTGCCTGCCTGAGCCACTTTAGTAACTATTCCCTCAAAAATTATGGTAGCATAGACTTTTCCCATGTAGGATTGTTGCCAAATCAGACAAGCACAAGCCTTATTCAAATTTTGAAATTTAACGATTGTAGTTTGCAGTTTTCTTCTTCACTTTACTGCTAGTATCACTTTCTGTGGAGCCATGGCTAAGAAGTTTTATGTAAATTAAGTGGAAGACAACCTAACACAAGCACTATTGCTGAGTGATGCTTAAGGCAAAGCATGACTGAAGTCCTGTGAGGTGTAATGGCTCACTCTCTGGTGTGCAGGACGTTGGACCATTAGCATCGTTATGAAGAGATTTTCTTCTGATTTTGCAGTTGAGATTGAAGTCATCCTATAATAACGGGTATTACTGTAAACTGAAACCAAAAGCCCCCACTGAACTGCAGAAGGAAACTGGCCATCTCTTACAATGCTTTATCTGGCAAAGTCAAGCAAATCCAAGTATAGCGATGCATGTGAGCCAGCTGATACTAAAGTGGTACTGGGGGAACTGGGCAGACCCTGAGTCCAACAGAATGGCAACTTTCTCCTTCACATCACAGGTCAGACACCGGAGTGTGAGAGAACTCTCCATGGAATATCCCTTTGAGATTAGGGTTAGAGGGCTTTCAAAGTCCAAGCCAAAGCCAACGCTGTGCAGTGGCAGGATACAAATGGCCTGTATGGTTCCCAAGACTAAATATCTATGGAGCAGACAGCACCTCTCAGTCAGGACTGAGCAGCAGACTTCTGGTTGGCAGGTGATTTTGCTCTACACTATGAGGACTCCTGTGCAGAGGATACAGGACAGCAAGTGGAGAAGTCAAAGCTATGAGCTTAATAGTTGTTTTTCATGCCTTTGAACAATAAGACAACCAGTGTCCTTTTTTGCTACAGTGGAAAGCATTTTTGGCATATTTGCAACGAGGTCACAGGGAATAGAAACTGAAGGGGTTTAACGAGACTGCCATATATAGGGACGTACCTAAACTTTTCCAGAAGATATCTGGCACCATAGAAAGAGCCAATTAAAAATCTCTTATCTGAAATAAGCAGGCAATAGTATGCAAAAAGCATTCATTCGGCTTTTGGGGGTGGGTCACTGCCTCTGGTGGCAGTGTGGGCGCTACCCAGTGCTGCTCCTGAGAGCCACCAGTGGATTTTTACTGCCAAGCACGCGGATTGCAGTCCTGCACTCAACCACTTAACACCACCGGGGCTCAAGTCCTCATAGGCTTCTTAACAGGAAAATGAGGGCAACGGCTACAGCCATCTGGAAGAGACCCACATTTGGATCCATTCTATAGAAAATGTCCAAACCACTGCACCCACGTAAAATCTTTCTGAAAACCATTCAAAATGATCCCAGCAGTACATTGATAGGGAACTGCCACTCGTTCAGGCCAGATCAGAAAAGGGCAGGAAACAAGCATTAACACTGCTGGCGTACTATAGATCTTAGCTGAAAGCAGAGAATACCAAAGATATTTATTTCGACTATGAAAAGGAGTCTGCATGGACCATAAAGCCATGGAACATTAAGAACAGCAATCCCAGACCTTCATTTTGCACGAGGGATCTGCACATGATCAGGGGGCAGTTATGGGAATACAAGGGAACCCTGCATAGCTAAGAATCAGGAAAAGGGATATACCAGCTTAACCCACTTCAAGTGGAATTCAAATCTGCATGCTGAGCAAACCAAAATACATGAAGGCTCCAGTGGGTGTGGAGTAAAGTTGTCAACCACCCGGGATATGCAGCTAACACCTAGCTTGCTCTAAGTGGGGGCTTGAAGCACTTGCTGATGGACTGCAACCTTCAGTCCGGGTTGACTCAAAATCCTCAAGACAATCATTTGACATGATAAATGGGGGAGAGGGGGGAGTCGCCCACCTTCCACATTCTCCCTGGACCAAGTGGAGCTGAGCACTTACAACCTTTTACCCTGTAGTTCCTGAGGGATTGCTATTGCATCTTTTTGCTGCCTTGAGGTCACATTTGCCTCTCCAGTGACAAAATGGCATGCTATCTCTTCGAATAAAGTCATGGCAAGTGCACCTGAGATGGATAGTAATAATGTACCCCTTACAGAAGAGATTGCAGAGCTGGATGATTCTGCAGGAAGCAAGACCTGACCAGTCCAAGCCAGAAAACCAAGCTCGAATCAAGGCTTGCATATAAGCTGCAGGCTGCTTGATCTTTCTCAGGAGTGGCTGGTTGACTATAAGCATAGGGGTAGGGCACACAGGTGTTTATTTGCCCATGGACTGATTTTCCAAATGTCAAGCTGTTTAGGAGGAACAGCTATTTTCGGTAACATTTTAGGCTTACCATATCCCTCATATTTCTAGAAACACTTGACTTCAAATTTAGAGACTAGAAGGCATGTGTGCTATAACCTAGTTTACAGCGTGGTAAAAGCAAGCAAGTACACTGGCAAGTACAAGATTCAGTGACCAGAGTTTAATGGAAGAGCAGCCTGAGACACCAAGCAGCAGCTATGCCCCTCCATGGGGACTTGGGAAGACATGCGGGTTGCAGGTCCTACACCCCATGGACAGTGTCCAGTGTCACAAGGACATGGTGTAGGGCATCTGCATAATGGTGGTCTGCAAGGCCAAGCCCAGTCAGCACCTTGAGATCCTGTCCGGATGCCACAGCTACGGTATCAGGTGCATCCGCAAATAGAGGAGCACCAAGCGACTTGCAAGCAAGATCATAAAATGAGGCTCCTGAGGGCCTGCCAGGTTAAGTGTGGTCTCACATCAGCCTCACTGACTGACAGCATTTCAGGGCATGCATGCACTTCCTCTTGACTCCTAGGGAGGACTTTAATTTGGAGTGAATGACTCCACACTGTTCCTGGATTAGCCAGGCACAGTGAAGACTCCAACCTCTCAATGTTTCCTGGTGTTAACAGATTTCCCTTATAACCTCTTCCATTCATTAAAGGAGCCAACAACCTCCCCCCCACCTCCTCTAAGATTGTTCAGTTCTCATCACTGAAATGCATCCTCCAAACATCAAGGATGCAAGCAAATCCATTTAAACGAATGACAAAAAAGTACCATGGATTGCCAAAGGATCTGTTCTGAAGCATGGACAAAGTACTCCACAAACATTAGATGTGTTGTCAGAGCAGTTCCTGAAGGCCATCATGTTGGTAAAGTGGAAGGGCAGAGAAAAGGTCTTCAAAAAGATGGATTAACATTGGCTGTAACAATGGGCTCCATCACAATAGGGAGGCTGTTGCAATTGTTTCAGGACAGGGCTGCATAGGTCACTAAAGGTTGGAATCTACTGTAGGCTGTATGCCTCTAATGTTTTGAAAAAAGCATCAGTGCCTTTCCTGAATATACAGACTAAGACCAATTCAATGGACACCATTCACAAGTTAATCAACTTTCTTACCATGGCCATTCACACAAGCTATCAGATGAAGGGGGAGTAAAACTGTGAAATGTTTAGTTTTTAAGGCAGTACTTGTGTCTTAAACTTCAGAAGCACCAAGTTGAGAGGAAAAGGCCAACATCTCTGCTCATGCTTAATCAGAAATACCCCAGCCCTGTACCACAGTACTTAGTAACTTATTAAGTTCTTAGGATGCAAGTGGCATTCCTCCGTTATGCTATACCTTGTCCATGTCATCCCAAAGTGGTTAGTTCCAGCTTCCTCAATTTTCCCCACCAGAAAAATTTCACAATCATTTGCAAAAGAGGTTTAAGGGGTACTTTCATTTGTAAAGCGAGAATAAATGTTTTCAGATTTTAAGAAACCAGCACTTAAGATTACGATAAAGCAGCTTCTCTACCACTCCCATTCAATGCCCCCTGTGGTATGAGATTTAACTGTAAAAGTCCTTCAAAGGGTTTAATGGCTCATATAGGGCAGGGGCACCCATGTAACTAGATAACCTGAACCCTGAGGAGTAATAATTTCCATTCCATTAAAAAACAAAACCCTAATAAAATAAAATTTAAATTCAAAAACATTGTCGCCAGATTTTACCAAGTTTCTTACTAAGTCTAGTACAAGGCTATTTGGGTATGATTTCAACTTCTGGGAATGAGGTTCTAGGCACAAAACTCTAATTACTCCCTACTTAAACATCCAGTAACAAGAAGTATTTCTAGTATTGTGCTCTCTCAACTGATCTTTCCTCCACCTGTAACTTATCGTATTCCCCGGAAAAAAAAAAACTAAGGATTTCCTAATCTTATGTGCCTAGCTTTAAGTTTACAAGGGGCTGTAGCCTGTGATCAGATTTCCACCATTCATCTTGGTGAGATGAGACTCACAGGAACTCATCTCTGCTGGCACCAACTCTTCTTACCAATAGTCTACCAACACACAGCTGTCCACTGTAGAACACAGCAAGACTGCAGGGCATTTGATAGCTACATAGCCCGAGTTCCTAGAACAGGAACCAAGGCCTGGAAAGAGGTCAGTGCAGCGTACTCAGCGAATGGATAAACTGAATCATCATTTCACAAGGCCATAAGCCCATTCCAATATGGAACTTGAGACAACTACTCTTTCAAGAAAATAAACCTCATCACTAGATAACTGGACTAATCCCAAGAGAGTTCAACAAGTCTTAAGTGTCACGGCACAATACTTCTCCCTTCAGTTCTGCTTATCTAGTTTCAGGTACATATTGTCCAAGTAATCAAAGATCTAAATTCCAACCCCCTATTTCATATGCTAAAGCTTAACCCTTGAGGTGTGCAAACCTATGAACTATTGTGGAAATTACAAACCAAAGCAAATCAGAAAACCAGAAAACTTTAACCACCATGTATTCTAAAGTAAAACATGTAAACCATTTTCAAAAGCCAAAGTTTGTTTATTGAGTAATTTGACCAAGATTTGGTTGTCACTATTTCACACTTGTTGTAGACTATTTTGGAATAAAGTATCTTAGATCTGGTTAATAAAAATGTAAGAAAACAATGGATTAGCACAAAGCAAACTAGTTTATTTAAAATAAAACAAAGAAAAAATAACTCCATATAATCTTTTTTATTAAAATAGTGCCAGAGTTCCCTTCGTTACTTCAACCAAGAGACAGGAGAAAGCCTCCATAATCCTTACAATTATTGAGGGGTAAGGATGGAGGGGAGCCAATTTATAAGCCAGGATAGTCACCAGTTGCAATTAACTAAGACAGTGACTTGAGGCATGCCATTTTAAATAGCTTCCTTTAAAATACGATTATGTACAATGAAAACTTAAGGTACCAGCAAAGTAAAAGTTGCTCTCAAAATTTTCATGTGATGGTTGCATTTTAAGGTTACTACTTTTAGAAGTTTCCAAAGAGATTATAAGAAGCTCCTACTTTGGGTTCAAAAAAACAAAACGAAGTCCCTCTTTAATTTAGCTTTTAAATGCCTGTCCCAACTACAATCTCCCTTTCTTTGATAAACTCTACTTCAATAAAATATGCTGGAATGTTAGTCAAGAAAACTTGGAACAATCTAAATGCTGCCAACCCCTATAAAAGGGCTGTTTTTTTAAAAAGTGCTTTTCTAAGCTATTCAAACTTCAAAGAGCACACGAAAATCCCTCACATCTATTTTTCAAAGGGAAAAACTGGTGTTGGCAAATCTGCAAATGCATGACTGGGCCTTTATTTTTGTTTAGCTTAACCCCGACGGTTAGCTGTGGGCTAAAATCTGGGCTGTTTATCCCAAGGCCTTGAAAACTTAAACGTTCTAGTCTCTCTGATAGGGTCGCTAGAATTCGAAGTGACTCAAAAGCGGCAGCTGTGGTTGGGGTTAACGTAGGAAACCCCAACGTGGTGCATTTGTTTTTCAAGTTGGCATGCAAATGGAGCCAAACTCCCCCCAACCGCTTCCCACTCCATGTCTATAAAGCTGCAACGCGGCTTGGGTTCCCCACGGCTGCGCTCCTCCTCCCCTCGGGGCAGATTCTCACACTGCGGCCGTGTGTCGAGTCCCCTTCCCACGTTCCCCATCAAATTAGAAAGCCACGCGAAGATTTGAGAGTTTAATGTAAGAGGGTGTCCCCAAGCGTCCAGGGCCCAGCCGTCTCACGGGTGCGCGTCTCCGGTTCCATCGGGTGATCCCGCGTGCGACGCCCGGCCTTAGCTGGGAGACTCGGGAGAGGGGGGAGGCTGTACCAAGCGGAGCGCGTGGGGGTCGAGGCGAGGGGGGGGGACGCAGGCACGGGACGCCCGTGGGGCCCGCACCCCGTGGTCGGAGCGAGAAGCAGCTCACCTTGCCGTGGTCCTCCTCCTCTTGCTGCAGCAACCCGGGAACCGCGGCCATGGCGACGCGGGTCTCGAGAAGGGGCTGCCTGGCTGGACGAGGAAAGAAGAAGATGGACCGCCGCCCGGTCGCCTCGCAGGGGCGGCCGCGGTGCCGCCTCCGCGGGCCCAGAGAGACTGAGACGGGAAGCCTGGGGACCCCTCCACCATCCCAGCAGCCCCGGGAGCAGGCGCACGACGCGCCACGTGCTCCCCCAAGTCGCCTCCCCCGTCCCCGCTGTCGCCCATCTTGGTGCCGGGCACAAAAACCACGCGGGGCCTACCCTGGCTCCGCACCGCGCAGACACAGCAGACCGATGGCCAGCGCCCGGGGACAGAGGGGCGAGGAGTCGGCCCGCAGGGCGCGTCGCCAGAGAGAACGCGCGCTGGTGCCGCCGAAATTTATTCCCCAGCCCCAGTCCAAGATGGCGGGGAGCGGTGACGTCACGACCTCGCGAGACGCAAACGGCGCTCTTTATAGGAGCCCGCACTTCCTCCTGAAAGGAAGTCGCAGGAGGTGCCCTCGGGCGGTGGGGGGGGGGGGGGGGGGGGGGGGGGCCCCGGGGGGGGGGGGGGGGGGGGGGGAGTGCGTGGGCGCCGCAGTGCATGCTGGGGCCGCCGAGTTGGGCGGGTCCTATTTCAAGGAAGAAAACGCGGAACCAATGAGAGCCCTAGTGCCGACAGGACGTTAGCGGACTGGTGGTTTCGTGAAGCGTCACCGACGTGCCGAGTCGCACCCTTTGACTTCCGAGGTAGCTACTCCTGCCGCGGGGACCCTAATTCTCCTTAGTCCGTTTTCTCCTACCCCTAGCTTTCCCCGCGTGGCCACAGCCCTTTTTCCCTCCGCGACCCACATTTATCACAATAAAAGTTATGGGTTCTGTTGGCAGCTTAACCCTTATAAAATAAAATACTAGCGTCCGACGGATTCCCCACTCAAGTGCTCCTTTGTGGCCTTTGGAGACTAAATCTTTACGGGAATTTTTTAAAAAACCATCTTTCTACGGGAATTTTAAAAAAAACATCTTTCTCCCGTGGAGCGGCTCGTGATTTTGAACTACTGACCTGTGGTTAGCCGCCCAATCCTAACCCGCTATAACGGCAGCTCCGACTACCACCCACCTTTAAAAATGTTCAGATGAAATGAGAAAACCCCATTCAGAATACTTAGTCACTGTCAGAAGGTGATTTCCATTCAAAGTGACCCTATAGGAGAGGGTAGAACCGCCCTATCAGTTTGAAATCGGATCCGTCCTCTATCCAACTCAATCTTTCCTGCATTACAAAAACTTCATCTTTCTCCGAGGACTTTGGTTAGCAATCCGATGCTTAAGCACCATCCCAGCAGGCCCGGGCTAGTACAGTGGTTCTCAACCTTCCTAAGGCCGCGGCCCTTTACTACAGTCCCTCCAGCCTTAAAACTATTTTCCTTACTTCATAACTGTACTTTTGCTGTTAGGAATCGTAATGCAAATACCTGACATGCAGGATGTGTTGTTACAAATTGAACATAATTAAAGCATAGTGATTGATTACAAAAACCAACGTAATTATATATTGTGAAATATTTCTAATTACAAATAAATGAAATTTTGTCTTGCAGCAGCCTTCACTCCAGGTCCTTGTATGTGGGCGTATCTACATGTGTGCGGACCTGCCTGGAGACGATAGCGGAGAGGTAGCTGTACCTAAGACCATTGGAAATACCATCTGTGATGGTCTTAGGTGACCCCTGTGAAAGGGTAGTTCGACTGCCAAAGGGGTCGGGACCCACAAGCTGAGAACTGCTGCACCAAAGTATTTAGTATAAAGTACGGTATATTTATGGGAAAATGATGTTAAATGATACTGGAGTTTTCCCCTAAACTTTTTAGTGTTACTGTTGTAGCCACTTTAGTACAGTCACCACCATTTTTCTCCCTCTTACCACCATTACTGGGCATCACAGTTTTTGAGGGTGCAAATTGATGGTGTCTTCCTCCAAGCTGTCCACCAATTAGCATTCAGTAAATGCTTATCGCCCAGTCTTGAAAACCCGGAGTAGGATCTGAATTTGGAATGGGTGTGCTGGTAGTAAGGTTTTTCTCTTTACTGAAAGGGTTGGTTCCCTCTGCAGAAAAACCCTATGTGCTGTGACCAAATGCCAGTGCTACATGGAAAGAATTTGAACCTACAGCCACTTCATAAGAGAAAGATGTTGCAGTCTACTTCCATGAAGAATTCAGTTTTGGACAGGAAACTGGGGCAATTCTACTCAGTCCTATAGGATCCATGTGAGTTTTGTTTGAGTTTAAGACAACTTGTATTCATTCAGGTCCTCGGGAATTTCTTTGTTCAAACTTTGAAAACATAAATACAATTTTAATGTGCTATATTCAGATGATGGTTCAGCTACTTTACATGTCTGGCTCATAACACTGTTTTTCTCTTTAATAGGAATGCAAGGGGAAACATCCATCGACATTGCAAATAGACTAAAGGGAAGTGAATTTTTTTTTTTAAATCTAAAGATGAAGGCTTTTCAGACCATTTGCAGGCAGCTCAAAAATTCAAAAGGGTTCTCTGTGGGACCAGCCCCTTGTGTGAGTTTCTCTACTTCTCATTCATGTGGAGGAAAGAAAAAAGTGAACTCTTATGAAATAGACCAAGAAAAATACTCTGATTTGGTACGTTCCGTGCTATCATTCAAAAGCCATGCTCAAACCCCAGAATCACTGTTTGAGGAAGATGCTTTCCTCTATGGACCTGTGAGTAAGCACAAGGCCCCAAAGCCAGATGCCAAAGCAAAGGTTCCACAGAGCTGGTTTCCTCTCTTCAATCCAGGGAAAAGATCCCAATCAACAAGTGACCTTTCCATTCCATTGAAAATCCCTTTGCAAAGGAATAAGCTCCCAAGTGTGACCCGGGTCCTACAGCAGACCATGACAGCAGAACAGATCTTCTATTTGGAGAGGTGGAAACAGCGGATGATTCAAGAACTGGGAGAAGACGGCTTTGCAGAACATAAGTCAAGTAATGCTCTCTCCCCTGGTGCTGTGTGGTGACTGTTTTCTAAGACGTAGAGTTAACAGTGTTGTGAAAATCAGATTGTGTTTTTAATCTCTCCTAGTGAAGATCTAGAAGCCCTGGTGGTACAGTGATTATCTCAAGGTCAGCAGTTTGAAAACAACCAAGTGCTCAGTGGGAGAAAGAGGAGGGTGTCTACTCAGTGAAGTTACAGTCCCAGACACCCATGGGGGCAGTTCTGTCTCCTATCCTGCAGAGTCACTATGAGTCGAAATCAATTTGATGGCAATGAGGTTTTTTTTTGTTTTTAAGTGAAAAAATATTTACACATAATAATTAGCATCAAATAGCACTTAATATGTATTAACTCCATTCTTATAACAAACTTAGGAAACAGATAATCCACTTTACAGATGAAACTGAAACAAAGGGACTATTAGTTTGACCAAATGATGCATGAAATTCACTTATAAGATACAAACAAGGATTAGAATTACCTATTTCCCGGACTGAGCCCTGCTGACATAGTGGTTGAGTGCGGGACTGCGACCCACTGGCTTGGCAGTTCAAATCCAGCCGCAGCTGTCCAGGAGCAAGGCTGGGTAGTTCTCACAACCACCAGAGAGGAGTGATGCCCCCCCTCAAAAAAAAAAAACCTATTTCCCTTGATTGGGAGGGTCGAGATGGGTGGGTGCGAAGATAGCTGTTAACATAATTCTAGTTCTTTGCTAAGCATTCTGTTAAGAATCTAGTCAATATTCTCTCTACTATTCCTTCAAATTGATTTTGTTGAAAAATGAAAGCTCATAGGTCAATTGTTTCTCAAAAAATTAAAATGCTCTTTTAAAACTTAGTTTCTGCGGGGGACTGCGGCCCACTGGGACGGAGATTCAATTCCAGCAGTGGGCTGGGCCTCCTACTCCCACCACTGGAGAGCAGTGATGCACACCCCCCCCAAAAAAAAAAACAACTTAGTTTCCAGGGCTGAACCCCGGTGGTGTAAGTGGTTGAGTGCGGAACTGCAGCCTGCAGGCTTGGTGGTTCAAATCCAGCGGCGGCTGGGTAACGCCCACGACCACCAGAGGCAGTGATGCCCACCAAAATAAAAAAACTTAGTTTCCACTGACTAAGCCACAGTGCATTGCTTTCCAGAAAGTACACTGTACATGTGTTCTTGTGGCACACAGACCCTTTAAAAAGTGCTGTACAAAGCAGCTTCAAAAAGATGATGTAAAAATTCCATTGTATTAAAAAAATTTTAATTAAAAAATTAAAAATTTCATTGTAGCTGAGCCCCAGTGGCGTAGTGATTGTGCGCGGGACTGCGGCCCACTGAGTTGGAGGTTCAAATCCAGCAGCAAGGCTGGGCCTCCTACTCCCACCACCACAGGGCAGTGAGGCACCCCCCCAAAATTTTTCATTGTATTATAATTGCTTTTTCCATGAGCATTTCTGAAGTTCCCTCATACTTCTTTTCAGGTGTCATGGGGGGAGGGGGGGAAGCACTGGCTATGTGTGTTTAATATACTAAACCCAAGAACTTATATGTAATAGAGAAAAAAATAATGTATTAAGTATTTATATAATAACACGTGCATTTGGCCAAAAATTGCAACGCTTTAGGACATTACAACATTTCACAGCTACCAGGTGCAACTGTTTCTTTTTGTTGCTGACTGCCTTTTTAAAGACAATTACTATATCAAACTCTTTTGTTGTCATATTGTTGCAAATAAAATTCTGCCCACAAAATAACCAAAACAAAATGTTTTCTAAAACAGCATTAAATATCTCCTGATGAGCTGAGCCCCGGTGGCGTAGTGGTTGTGCGCGGGACTGCGGCCCACTGGCATGGAGGTTCGATTCCGGCTCCCAGGAGCAAAGGCTGGGCCTCCTACTCCCACCACCAGGGCAGTGATGCCTAAAAAGAAAAAAAAAAAAAAATCTCCTGAAGGCATTTTTAAAAGTTTTTTAGTTAGACTATCAGAATTTATAATTAATACTGATTCCATAGGGGAAATTTACATTTTCTTATACCAGGAATGTCACAGTTTGTGGAAATCCTAAAATAGGTATGAAAATGTAAAGGGCAGAGAGTTCTTTGGTGTGCAGGTGTTGGCACTAAGGAGCGAAGTAGCTCTGGTGGCCTTGATAGAGAAGAGGAAGTTCTATTTGAGATGATGAATGAACTCCCACCAGCCTATGCAAGAGAAAACTAGACTTTGTTGAACTAGATAATAATAGGCACTCTGGGGTGTTCTCTGTTAATTCAGGATCAACCTTAAAAAGCAGAATTACATTTTTTTCTAGTGTTTTTTAAAATAATTTTATTGGGGGCTCATACAACTCTTAGAACAATGCATACATAAATGCATGTTTGTACCTTTGATGCCATCATTCTCAAAACATTTTCTTTCTACTTAAGCCCTTGGTATTGGCTCTTCCTTTTTCTACTCCTTCCCAGCCCCCGCCCCATAAACCCTTGATAATTTATAAATTATTATTTTGTCATATCAAACGCTGTCAATAAATCTGTGGCCAGATTAATACTGCAGCCAGAAGGGAAAGCAAAAAAGAGTACATCATAGCCCACTAAATCAACAATCAGGGGAGAAGTTTGAAAAATACTGAGTTGATAATGTCCCTTTTGTACCTTGTTTTGCCAAAGCCAAAGCAGAGAGATGTGCTTGAATTGTCATTCTTCCTCCTGCTGGAGCAGTTTCCCAGGCAACAGTTTACCTTGTGAAGACTGGCAAGGATGAGAAACGCTTACTTAACTCTTAATTATGTTTTTGATCATAGTGGAAGGAGCTTGCACTTGTTGTTTTCAGTATTTGCTACTTTGATATTTTAAAAGCAATCCTGACAGTTCTACAACCTCAAAAACTTTAAAATGTACTTATGTAATGAAGTTTGAACATATTTTACTTCCTCCTTTCAATTTACTGAGTAAATAATCTGATGACGTTTCCTGTGATAAATCTATGGAATCATCTTTTGAATCATGTTTAATATTCTAAGCATTAGAATGTAAGGAACCATGTACTCTGTTTGTTTGTTTGTTTTTTGGGCATCACTGCTCTCCGGTGGTAGGAGTAGGAGGCCAAGTCCAACTGCTGGAATTGAACCTCCGTCCCAGTGGGCTCAGCCCGAACCATGTACTCTTATTTCCTATATTTATTGTCATGTATGTATGAAAAAGCTAACCAGGGGTTATGTGTGCATCAGAAGTAACTGTCTACTTGCATAGTAGTAGATTGAGAATTTTTTTTTCTTTCTGTCTTTAATAGGCTTGTCGACATATTAAGCTAGTCTAGAGGGCTACCCCTTCCTCCTTGGGTTTTAGCTATATTAATCTTAGTTTCCTTTAGGTCTTCGATGAGCAAAGTTCAGTTGAATCAGTAAATTTGGAATAAAATAACATACTTCCCAAGCTTAATGTTAGTAACTTCAAGTAACTTACTAGAAGCAATTCCATTTTTTTTTACCCATGTTAGGAGATTGGGCCTTAAGAAAACTTTGTAAATCTACTTGAAAAATATACTACGGTCTGATAATACTTTATTTAATGAAATTGTTTTTCCTTGTTTCTGTAGATCAGTCTCCAAACATATATGCTTCCTGCTCTGTTCTTATATACCTCTAATGATGTTTTGGTGTCTGAGTTCCATTCTGTGCTTTTTTTCCTGTGTGATGGTTTGGAAAGAACACGGGCTGCCATTCCAGTCTTTTGGGAAAAGCAACCGCACTACCTAGGCCTGGAAAGCTTCATGATTTTTTTTTTGGAGGGGCATCACTGCTCTCCGGTGGTGGGAGTAGGAGGCCCAGCCCCACTGCTGGAATTGAACCTCCGTCCCAGTGGGCCGCAGTCCCGCGCACAACCACTACGCCACCGGGGCTCAGCCCAAGCTTCATGATTTAACATATGAGTTATACTTCTTACCTTGCCTGCTTTTATTTGGAAATTAAAGTGTTTGAAAGCACCAAAGACACATTTAAGCACAGTGTGACCCTTCCTTTCTTTCCTTGCCTTACTAGGAATCAAGTGAATATATATATAGTGTTTTTTCTGTTTGTTGAAATACGTTTGTTACTTTTCTTTTTTTGGTGTGTGCATCTGCTAGCTTTATTGAATTTGTAACCCAAAACTCAACTGCCATTCAATCGATTCCAATGCATAGCCACGCTGTAAGACATAGTAGACATGCCCCTCCTGAAAAGGAGAGAAATAAGACAGTGTAAATATCTCAGATGATTGAACAGGTAGAGGTAAAGGATGTCACAAATAGCCTTCCTCAGCCCCAAGCTCCCCAAAACCCCTCATTAAATTCACAGTGTGTGCCTTAAATTTCATTTTTTTTGCCAGTTTAATCCTGTGAGCAAAAGGATTCTTTCACTCATACTCAAGTTTTAGTTAAAAACCAAAGTATACTTCATTACATTCCTAAATTAAACGTGAGAATTTGTTAACTACTTAAACTAAGTACTTAAATACATGGTACCAAGACATGATCCTAAAGCTCACAAGCCACTTAAATTTTACTAGCTTTTTGCCTAATTCCAGGAATGTTTCATTTGAATCCATCCTTGTAAATAGCCTAATGCCTTTGATTTTTAAAATGCATACTTCACTTCTGGTTGAGCCTGAAGTTTGCTTTCTTAGGTGTTATCACCCAAAAATAATTCTTTTATTCTCTTTTCCATGGTTTTCTTAGACATATTTTTACAAGGAAAACAATTCCATGAAGCCTTGGAGAGCATACTTTCATCCCAGGGGACTTCCAATGAGAAAGTTGGAAATCTGGCATCTGGCTACATTGAAAGTGTCCAGCATGTTCTGAAAGATGTCAGTGGAGTGCAAGTTCTTGAAAGCGCGGTTCAACATGAAGCCCTACAGTATATGGGCCTGCTAGACTGTGTGGCCGAATATCAGTAAGTGTCAGCTGTGTCTGTTATAGAGTGGGGGGTGAGTTAATGCTGGGTGGGACGTTACTCTTCTCCTGCTTCAAGATGTGCTTGCAGGCTTCCAGTAAAAATCTGTTCTAGGTAAAAAAATTAGATTTGAGGTAAAGGTTGAGGGATAAAAGAAGGAAAACAAAAAAAATTGAAAAACAAACTCACTACCATGGCATTAATGCCAACTCACAGTGATTGTCTCGAACGGGTGGAGCTACCCCTGTGAGTTTCTGAGACAAGCTTGACAGGAGGAGAATGCCCCATCTGTCTTCCTTAGAGCAGCTGCTGGGTTCAAACAGGGGTTGAACTTCATTGCCAGGGATCCTCTGATAATAGAAGAGACTCATAATCTTTGTAAATTGGTATCCAAAAAGCAAATTGTGACCTCTTATTAAATAAGTTAAAATAAATCTCATTGTATGATGAAGCAAAGGTGTTGCTTTTCAGTATTTCTACGATGTCCTGTTCTCTAGTGTTTTGTCCCCAATTACTCCCATGCAAGGTACCAGACATAAGATCCAGTTTAAGCCTTGTGTTTTCTTTCCCAAAGATAGCACCATGATATGTAGACCCTGAAAATCAAACTTTTCCTGCTGTCTAGCCAATAGTTATAATGTGTAGGAATTTAGGGTTTATTAAAGTTTTGTACACTTTTAATCTGCTTTGGTGTTATTGATTTTTCCCATTACACCTTATTTCAAGGGTAATTAACTTAGATTATAAAGTATAAGAACAATAAAACAGTAGGGAAAAAACCTTAGGGATCCTCAAACTATGGCCCACGGGCCACATGCGGCCCGCCGAGGACATTTATCCAGCTGCCGGGTGTTTTTACCGCTGCTACCTGTCTTGTTTAGCAGCCGACTCATCCCAGGCCTACAGTGAATTTGTTCATAGTTGTTTTTTTTAACTGTAGTCCGGCCCTCCAAGAGTTGGAGGGACAGTGAACTGGGCCCCTGTTTAAAAAGTTTGAGGACCCCTACTTAACCCTTGGAGATTTAGACAAAATTCAAGTTTTAGGAAATTTTGAGAAAATGTTCATTAGTGTAAAAAGTAGGCCACCTTATTGACAATGGTATACTTCCTTGTTTCTATGAGTGTTTCTTCCTGCTTTTAGGTTGTTTTCTTTGGGGTTTTTCCCTGTTTGTTTGCTGATTGATTTGTTGCTGTTATTGGTATAGTTGGTTTTATGGGGTTTTGATTTTGTCATCTTACGGCTGCCAGAGTCGACCTGACTTGTGTGTTTCCCATGGACATGCCGATAGATTGTGGACTCCTATTTAACTCTCCCCAAATCCATGAACGGTTAGTTCTGATAACATGGTCCTGCTCAATACTCACCTTCATGAAAGGAGATAAGAGGGCTCTAGCAAAGTATGATGAAGAAAGCAGATGGTGCCCAGCTATCAATCAGAATAGTGTCTGGGGTTTAAAGTCTTGCTGAAACAAGCTACCATCTAAGGGAGTAGTCAACTAAGTCCACATAGTAGAAGCACACCAGCTTGTGTGATCCAAAGATGACAAAAACAAAATTCAAACAAAATGTCAGAGGTAAAAGTATGAGCCTCCAGCAAGCTGTAGAGGACAGTGGGAGCCCAAAACCCTTCTGCACAGTGGCTCATTAGATTAAGCTGCTGTCAGAACATCCCATCCCCCAGCCTCAGGCAAGGGTCTCAAATAGCCTTCCTATCATTATAATCTTGATTCTGCTGGATTGAACTTGATACTTTGGTCAGCTGACCTCCCTATTGACCCAACCTGAGTTTGTTTTAAGTACAAGTATCTCTTGAATGTTCCATGACCAAAAACTTCTTCCCTGGCTTTTTAAATATCGAGAGTGGGCTTTTCTTTCTTACTCACTATTTGTACTTTATATTATTATCATTTATCCTTACTATATTATTTCAGTTTTGTTTTTTATTGTTTCTATTGGTTTTTCCAGTTTGTGAGTAACAGGGGAGTGGATGCATAGAGATAATAACTGATACTAGGGTTTATAGGGGCTTTAGGGATTAGAGGTGGGAGATAGGGAGGCTAAGTGGATTTCAGGATTAAACAATGATGAAGGAAGCTAAGGAGCACAAGATTTTGTTTTGTTTTGTTTTATTTTTTTGTTTTGGGCATCACTGCCGGTGGTGGGAATAGGAGGCCCAGCTCCACTGCTGGAATTGAACCTCCGTCCCAGTGGGCCGCAGTCCTGCGCACAACCACTACGCCACCGGGGCTCAGCCAAGGAGCACAAGATTGATGGTAATTATTCAACTCATTTTAAGGGTGATTTAAATGGAGGAGGGCTGGGAAATGTTCTCAAATTGTGGTAATTGTATAGTTCTTCTTGATATGATTAAATTATGGAATTGTATATGTAAATTAAGTTCCCATAAAATGTTTTTTAAAAAATGTTTCGGGGCTGAGCCCTGGTGGCATAGTGGTTGAGGGTGGTACTGCGACCCACTGGCTTGGCGGTTCAAATCCAACAGCAGCTCTCCAGGAGCAAGACTGGGCCTCCTACTCCCATCAGAGGGCATGATGCCAAAAAAAAAAAAATGTTTCAAAGCTTAAACTTAAGTATGTTTGTTGAAGTTGAACCAAAAAAATTAAAAAGTTTTCCTAAGTAGAATCCTTTAAAAAAAAAATAGGCCATCTAACAGTTTTGTGCCACTGCTGAAGAGTACTATTGCCTAGAAACTTACTGGGCTGTTTTTGACTGCTTTGCATTAGCCAAGACAAACAGGCAATCACTGATGTTCCTGACCCCAGGCACTTCTTATGAGGATTTTAAAATATGTCCCATGGCACCACTGTTTATGATTGGTTTATTGATTGTTTTTTTACTCCAGTCTGGGCATCAAAACCAAGCATTTTTTAATCTAAGATTTTTTTAAAAGAATATTTGATAGGTACTATATAAAACATAATGGTCGGGCTGAGCCCCGGTGACATAGTGATTGTGCGCAAGACTGTGGCCCACTGGGTTGGAGGTTCAATTCCAGCAGCGGCTCCACAGGAGCAAAGGCTGGGCCTCCTACTCCAACCACCAGAGAGCAGTGATGCCCAAACAACAACAACAACAAAAAAAAACACAATGGTCAACTTTGAGAAACTCACATTTCAAGCCAACGGGCCCCTTCTCTGGCAGCATCTCCAACAATGTTCTGCCTCCATTCATTAGGCCTTCAATGTTTCGATTCTGTGCATGAAGTTTTCAGTGACTACTTCCTTCAAAGTGGGCAGCTGATACCTTCTTCACAGTCTGTCTTTGGTGGAAGCTCGGCGGAAACCTGTTCAGTTTGAGTGCCCCAACTGGCATTTGAGATACAGTGAGATAGTTACCAGCCAAGCCAGCACAGTCCGACAAGCGGCAGACAAGTGGTGGTATTACATTGCAAAGCAAGGATGTAACTTTGAGAGTTAAGGTAGGCCTGACCCAAGCCATGGTATGTTCAGTTTCCTCATCCAACCTGAAAGTTGGGCATGGAATATAAAGAAGACCAAAGAATTGATAGCTTTGAATTGTGGTGCGAGCAATGAATATTATGGATGCTAAAATGACGTACAAATCAGCCTTAGAAGTCTGACCAAAGTGCTCCTTGGAGGCAAGGGTAGCAAGACTCACTCACCTCACACAACTCTGGCATGTTTCAGGAGAGAGCAGTCCCTGGATAAGGACATTGTGCTTGTAGAGAAGTAAGGCCGCAGAAGAAAAGGAAGACCCTGCAGGGCCTCAACAGGGGGCTCGAGCAGAGGAGCAATTGTGAGAATGGCAGAGGGCCCGGCAGTTTCGTTCTGTTGTGCATGGTGTTGGGGGGGCGGGGGCTTAGTAATCACTCCTAACTACACCTAACTACAGCAGCAGCATATAAAACATCATACCAATCCCCTGGCCATGAAGTCAGTTCTGATTTATGGAGACTTCACATTTACCTGCCAAACTTTTAACCCACCAGGCCACTAGGGCTACTGGGTAACGGGGATTTGGTAAATCAAGCAGTACTAATGATGAGTCTTCCCACACCCACTCTGTCTTCAACCCCAGTTAGCAGGGTCTTGTGTTTTTTATGACTTTATATGTAGTCATTTGACCCCACTTTAGTGCAAATGAGCAGCTTTTATTCCCTTAGAAAAATGTGATTTTGAAATTTTTCCTTACTTGTGTAGATTTACAATTTTCTTTTCTAATACTTTTCCACCACCTATAATTAACAGCTTTTAAATTATTTGTCATGGTTGCATTCACATTTTTTTCCATTTACCTTAACAAGTGCAAGAGGGGGCTGAGTCCCGGTGGCGTAGTGATTTTGCGCAGGACTGGCCTACAGGGTTGGCGCTTCAAATCCAGCAGCGTCTCCCCAGGAGCAAAGCTGGGCTTTCAACTCCCACCAGGGAAGTGATGCCCCCCCCACAAAAAAAATTTTTTTTTTTAAATACAAGGGAGTATAAAAAAATTAGTAGAAAAAATGGATAGTGGAATTATTTCACAAAAACTTTGAAGCTTCTTTGTATAATGTTACAAATTAGCTGAAATCCCCAGGGATGAATTTGATGTTTTTCTCCAGTCTATTTAACACCTCCACAAAACAAGTGTTCACTCCACACAGCACATTGTAAGCCCTCTGCTGCTCTTTAATTTACATACCCCCACATACTCAAACTGCCATTGAGTCAATTCACAATCATAGTGACCCTATAGGTCGACATCAAGCTGCCCTTCTGGGTTTCTGGGTTAACTCTTCAATGGAAGGAGTCCAGGTGGATTATGTATTGGACTGCTAACTGCAAGGCCAGCAGCTGCTCCGTGGGGGAGAGATGCGGCTTTCTGTTCTATAAGTCAGAGTCAATGGCAGTGAGTGAATGAACTCTAGCAGAAGCAAAAAGTCTCATCTTTCTCCCTGACCCATAACACAGGGTGCTAGGTGTATTGTGTGTTGTGTACATACCAACACTCTGACTTGTTGCACAGTGACCTGTGAGAACGTGATAGAGAGCAATCTCCAGATGTACAGTATCACAAAATTGGTAACTGGTTGGGTTCTGGAGCCAGGCTACCTGAGTTTAGATTCTGACTTACTAGAATGATTAAAACTTTTTCTTTTTTATTCCATGTTTTAATTTCAGTGTTTAAGATGCCCCATAAATGTTAGCATACTTATTTTATTATTATTTTGATCCATTTCTCTGCGTTAAATGCTGTTTGTTATTCCTTTATATAAATGGAGCATTTCCATTTCCCTCAGGGGAACATTTTGAGTTATTTCTAGTTTTTCACAATTATACTGATGCAGTGAACATGCCTTCTTATTTACATGTATGAGAGTTTCTCTGGGCAGATACACTGGGTTCATTTATATAGTGTTTGGGTGGGTAATAGATTCCTTTTGTGAGAAGTGGACCTGGGTATGAGTGCTTATGTCTCCCAGGTAATTATCACTTACACCCAGGATATCAATCATCGTTAGTTAGAATACACATACATAAACAGGAACTATCTAGCTTAAAAGCTTTTGCAGTCAGAATTATGCACACCTTGTAACAATGAGTTGCTAGTGATTTTGATATCATTGTACTTTGTTGCTTTAATCTGTATTTTACATAATGAGACCAGACATCTTTTTATTTCTCTAAGACTTTTTTGTGAGCTATCGTATTGTAGTTTTGATTTTAAATTAATACGACTAAGATTC
>PVJH01033486.1:0-21504 GCA_004026705.1 Nesogale talazaci | reverse complement strand
GCTTCCGGGCTTCCCTTGGAAGCCATTAACCTTGGCCACACTGGGCCCTTCACTCTGCTTAGTAGAAATGGATTGTGTGGCCTGCAGCTGCTGTGTCCTACAGGCCCATCCATTCATGTGCACAATGCCCACTGTTTCCGGTCATCCCTCTGTAAGCCAAGACCGAGGGGCATGGACCACTTGCTGTAGAGCCTGACCTATTTTTTTTCCTGGTAGCACAAAGCTTATCTTCTGGACCGGTGTCTTTCCCTGCCCTCTGCCCTTCGACTCACTGACCAGCTTGTCTCCTGTGAGCTGTGGCACAGGCCTCTGCGAACTTCCCGAGGCCCGTTCTGAAGACAGCAAGGTGCTCTGTGCAACTCTTCAAGACAGCCACGGCAGCCATTCAGCAATAAAAACCTCACCTCCCATGCAGGAGAACCCAGCTGGGTTAGGGCCAATGTCCTTTATGCACAGCTAGCTGAACATGCTGCTGAGTGACGTCCAGAGGAGCTTCCAGACCGAGATGGACTAGGAAGAAAGGCCTGGCTAGCTACTTCCAAAAACCAGTTGGTAGAACCATGATGGATCACAAGGGTCTGAAGTGCAGCAGATCGGGGGATCGACACAGGACGGGGCAACACTGACCTCCACTGTGCAAGGGCCCCAGATCCATGGTAGCTCATGACAGCAAGCTCTCCAAGTGGGGGGGGGGATGAGGCCAGGGCATATACAGCCCCCCCCCCCCCCGCCCCTGCAGTTCCAGGCAGTCTCCCTTCTTTAAGGAAGTCAGGCCTGGCAGCCTTCACCAGTCCTGGAGTGTCACAGCCAGCGGAGGCTCAGAGAAGAGACGTTCTGGAGTAGGGCTGCCATCTGTCCAGAGACCTGCACATGCACAACCCCCACCACCTCCCCCATGAGTGCAAAGCTGTAATGCCGATGAGAGGGCATCTGGGAATGGTTCTTTCTCAAGCTATTCTCAGGGCGTCTGAAGGACTGCTTCTCAGGAAGGCCACTCCTAACCCTAGGCCTGAAAGCCGTACTTTGAGAACGGGGCAAACCTTGCACACACAACAGCTCAAAGCCTCTGGAGAAAGTCACATAGGGAGTGGAGGCAAGGTCAGAGAGGAGGCAGTCAAGGCTGGGGGTCCCAAGATACCTTGAAGGGCCCACAGTCAGATCCCTCAACAGTCTGAGCCCCTTCTGTGTTATTCCTTCTAAGTGGTCAAACTGGCTTTGGGGAACCCGCCCCCTGTCCAGGCAGCTGGCTTGAGCTTTAAATGGTTCTGCCACTTAAGAGTGCGTTTCTGTCCACTGAGTAGTTCCCTGTCATCGGTCACCCCGTTCTATCCCTGGAACGAGTGGCTCCCAGAGTCGGCTGTGTCAGAGAGTCAAAGACACAGCTCCCTGGGCCTCATGTTAGATCATGGGATTCAGGACTTCTGCAGGCCTGCATTCCTTTCCTAGTGCTGCTCACCCAGAGCACCAGAGTCTGGGCGGCTCACAACCTCAGGATCTCACAGTTCCAGGCATCAAAAGTCCCCATGCAGAGTGTTAGCAGGGCCGGGCTAGCTCTCAAGTCTCTAGGGACCAATCCCGCTCATCTCTCCCAACTTGTCCATGCCCCCATGCTCTTGGGCTTGCAACAGCAGAACTCTGATATCTGTGCCTATCTTTGTGTGGCTGTCTCCACGCCCTGCATGATGGTGTCTCCTCTTCTTATAAGGAGACTGATCCTGTTGGATGAAGGCCTCCTCTATGAGGAAAGGGGTATGAAAAAAACCAACAAACCAGAATCCCCCACCCCAAGCTATGTATTTAATATTTTTGTTGCTTTACAAAACAACCATATCACCTTCAAAGTACTCTCCGTTTCACTTAATACATTTGCCAAATCTGAGATTCCATTTTTGCAAACAGTTTTCAAACTCGTGTGTTTGGAAGGCCGACAGCACCTCCCTCATTTTTCTCTTTACCTCTCCCTCATTTTGCTCTTTACCTCTTCTACATCGTGAAACCACTGTCCTTTCACGTCCTTCTGAATTCATGGGAATAAAATGAAGCCACATGGAGTGAGATCAAGTGAGTCAGGTGTGTGAGGCAAGAGAAGCATGCTGTTTGGGCCCAAACTGGAGCACTGAGATGGCTGCGTGAGCAGGTGCATTGTCGAGGTGGCAAACCAGTCCCCTGTCACCACAAATCAGGTCTTTTTTGCAATATAATGCAATCTTTTCAGAACCTCTAAGTAGAAAGCATGATCTGGTGGTTTGAAATCCTAATGCACTATGAGCCAACATTTTCATTCATTTGGGAAGTTGACGGACATCCAGAACGAGGTTTGTCATTGATTAACACCTTTTTAGAAATGAGAAAACCACTTGGACACTCAAGTTTTTCCCATAGCACTGTCCTTATGAACTGTGTTTACCATCACAACAGTATCGAGCAGGAAACGAAAATTTCATAGCTGCATGCTGTTCTCTTAAATCAACCATATCTCTCTCTCTCTCTCTCTCTCTCTCTCTCTCTCTCTCTCTTTCTCTCTCTCACACACACACAAAAGGTTTGGGTGAAAACTACATTCATGAGAAAAAGTCTCTGTAGCCAGAGAGATCCTTCCCAGGCAAGGCCACTAAGTGCACTATCTCAGAGCAAGTTGCTCAATGTTCGCCTAGTAGGAAAAAAATGTGTACTCTGAAAGTTCTGATTTGTCCAAGGGCAATTCTGTCTTTTGGGGTGCCCTCATACTTCAGTATAAGTGCATCTTACCTTGATGACATCAGTTAAGGATCTCCTTGTTACTGTTAAGTGTTGTCACGTAGGTCAGTTTTGACTCCTCATGACCCAGGTACAACATACAAAGCACCACCCAGTCCCACACCATCTTCACAATTGTTCCTATAAATTCCCTTCCTTGAAGGCTTCCTCTTTTTTTCCCTTGCCCCTCTACTTTATAGGGCATGATGTCCTTTTCCTGGGCCTGATCTCTTCTGATAATATGTTCAAAAATGGAGGACAAATCACTCCATTCTTGCCTCTGGCTTTACTTCTAAGACAGAGGTGTTGGTTTTTGTGGCAGTTCAAGGTACTTTCAATTGCCAGCACTGTGTCAGTCTGGGTAGATTAAAGAAACAAACTCATAGAAACACATATGGATATAAGGAAAAGGTTTATATATAAGAGGAATGCAACATTGAGAAAGCATCCCAACCCAGTCCAGTCAAAAGTCTTAAGTCCGATATTAGCCTATATGCCCAATATCTGTCTATAAAGTCTCTTTCTGACTCACAAAGTCACAGGTCAGTGGGTGCAGAATCCTGGTGCTGGCAGGGGTTTCACCATGGCTCCACACTTCCAGGGCTCAGCGTCCATCAACAGCATCCAGTGGTGGTAGAAGCAACTCCTCACTGGCAGGGCTCTCCATGTGACTTCTCCAGCTTCAGAGATCTGGTTGCATCAGGATAAGGCTGATTTCCCAGAAGTTTCAGGAGAAAGCCATGCCCACACAGAGGCCTCATTGGCTACTCAATGGCTATCTCCAGATTAACAGGTTAGACTCCACCCCTACATCTCAATCATGAAGTTAACATAAGCACATGACCGCCACACCATGATACGTCTCTTTGGAAATAAGGACCCAATACCCTCACACCGTACTTAGACCGACTGTATGCTGAGCAAATCATCAGAGAAGCTGGATGACAGGAAGAAGAATGAGACATAAGGATTGGAGGAAGGCTTATGAACAACCTGGGATAGCAGACATCACCACCTTTGTGGAGGACTGGAAGCACTTGCTGGTGACGATCAAGGATTGTAACTTCCATTATGGATGACAACCCAATATAGGGGAAAACTAAGTCTTCACAATTGGACCAATGTCCAAACTGAGAAATGATTGACGTTGTCAAGGAATTTGTCTCGTTTGATTCCACAATCCATGCTCATGGAGGCAGCAATCAAGAGATCACAGGATGCATTGCATTGAGTTCATCTCCTACGCAAGAGCTCTTTAAAGTGTGGGAAGACGAAGGTGCTTCTGAACCCGCCATGGTATTTTCCATCATCTCATATGCATGTGAAAGTTGGACATTGACTATGGACGTCTGAAGAAGAATCAATGCATTTGAATTATAGTGCTTGTGGCGGTCATGTGCTTAAGTTAATTTCATGATTGAGATGTGGGGGTGGAGTCTAGCCTGTTCATCTGGAGATAACCATTGTGTAGCCAATGAGGCCTCCGTGTGGGCATGACTTTCTCCTGATCTGTCTGGGAAATCTCGCGATATTTCCCTGGTGGAGATGAGAAGCCATCTCCTCAGTTATTGAGAGTCAGTCTCAGAGATGATGAACTATGGACAAGACAAGATGGCAGTGTCCAAGAAGCTGGACGAGCTGGAGGAGAAGCCACGTCATCTTACGTTATGGAACTAGATCTCTGAAACTGGCGAAGCCACCTGGAGACCCCTGCCAGTGCTAAGTTGCCTCTACCACCACTGGATGCTGTTGATGGACCCTGAACCCTGGAAGCGAGGAGCCATGGGGAGACCCCTGCCAGTACCAGAATTCTGCATCCACTGACCTGTGATTTCATGAGTCAGAAGGAGACTTTATAGACTGATATCAGGCATATGGGCTAATATCAGACTTAAGACTTTTGGCTGAACTGGGTTGGGATGCTTTCTTAATGTCCCATTCCTCTTGTATATAACCTTACCCTTATACCTATATGCATGTCTATGAATTTTGTTTCTCTAGTCTACCCAGACTAACACACATGGGAAGGTCCCTGTTTGGCCTCCTTTGCTCTGACTACTCACAGCAGATATGTTTGTGCTTCCATCAATGGCACCAAGGCTCGCCCATGTGTATGGTCTTGCTGGGGCAGTCACAAGCGTCCTGTGTCTTTGGGACAAGGGGTGAGGCATTCACCCATGCTGTGCTGATCGAGTGCGCTCCCTTAGGAAGATGAGTTTTGAGCAGAGAGGCAGGAGCGAGGATGGAAGGAAACAGAAGTTTACTGCTTCCCAGACTGCCCCAACCCCCATGAGCTTCTGCCACCTGGATCCCTGGGGGAACCTTGGATCTCGAACATTCTGAGACCCCACTTTTCTTGTTCTCCTTTGATTCTGTAAGAATCCCTAAAGATTCCTAATAAGTTCTTATTGGGTCAAAGCTGACCGAAGTCTCTACCTCTTTCTTACAAAGAACTCTATGCAGGCCAGAGGCAGAGGGTAGGACGTGGGAATTTGAATGTCCTGTTAATAGAAGTAGTCTTCTGGGGACCTTGATCTTAAGAGTAGCTCGTAGAGACCCCACAGGATGGGTGAAAGCCATCTCTTCGGGTTTCTGAGAGCAGCTGGTGCATGTGAACTATGGACCTTCTGGTTTGTGGCCCCAGTGCATAGTGGTCTGTGAGTTGGAATGCACTCCTTGGTAGTGGGTTTGGTGTTTGAAGTGATCCTAGTCTCTAGATGGGGAAACTGAGGCCCGGAGAGGAAAGGGTCTTCCTCGAGATGCCACAGGCATCAGCGGCAACATCATTGAGAAAGAGCAAGAGGGGAGAGCTCAGGGGGAAACTGCCTCCGTCAGACCCCCTCCCCAAGCCCCTTTCGGCTCAAAGACCGGTTCTCCAGATTTTCTCACTCCGAGGGCACACCTCGCTCTCTCCCAAGACCCTCCTGGTGGGGGGACAACTCTGCTCTTTGCTATTTTTCGTCCTCCCTCCCCCTCTCCCTCCCTCTCTCGCCTCCAGAGTTGGGTAGGAAGCAGCAAGGAACATGGGGCCTCTGGATTGGATGGCAGAGACCTCACGGAGAGAGGTCAGCACTTGAAAAATTCCTCAAGTCAAAGGGCTCCGGGTTTGGGTGCCGCACAAGGCCCTCACTGTGTGCCCACATTGTCTTCCTGATAAAAGGGGCCGGGCCTGGGAAAGCGGCCTGTCTCCGGGCGACCAGGCAGGCTGTTGGGGAATGCCCAGCCCTCCCCTCCCCCAGGCCCCGAGGCCAGGGTACAGGGCCGGTGCCAGGGGAGAAGGATCAGCCTCCAGAGCCCAGTGCCGGGCGGTGTCTGGGGGAAGATTCAGGGACCCCTCTCAGGAGGCCCTTCCTTCCACACCCTCCAGACCCCAACATCCTCCGCAGGGAAGCAGGAAGGCCCCACCCTGGTTCCAGGGAAGCTGAGGGGCCGGGGACAGTGGCTCCAGAGTCAGTGGTCCTAAGTAGGGGCTGTGTGTCTCAGCCTCAAGGCCCTGAACAAGCTTGAGAGGGGCCTACAGAGGCGCCCCATCTCCCCATCCACAGGCCAGCAGGCCAGCAATCCGCATCTAGAGGCTTCCTCCCCGTGGAGCCTCTGCAAGGCAGACCCTCGGCCGGCACCTCCAGCTGAAACGCAGAAGTATGCCAAGTGGCTTCCGTCCCCCTGGCACCCAGCACCATTGTACCCATGAGCAATTAGGAATGGCAATTAATTTTTCCTAACGGTTTCCATGTCAATGCCCTCAACCCTGGGGCCGCCTGGGGGACTGCCTCACCCATGCCTTGATCTCTGCACTGCACTCTCACCCTCCAAGAAAGATCGCCCGGTGTGAGGCCAGCCCTCTATGGAGGAATGCGCTGTTCAGACTTCTGACTGGCCCAGGGTCACGGAACGAGGAAGCGGAGCCTGTGCTCAAAGGTTCAAGGGCCCGTCTTTCAGGGTTCCCGCTGATCCAGCTTGTGAATGACAGGCCTCCTCTCGGGCCAGAGAACAGTGCTTTCTGAGAACAGGGCTGGGACAGCAGGAGGTCTGGTAGGCTCCCTAACCAGAAAGTCAAGTCGGTACCCTCCAAGGCTGCCTCTCACTGGCCTGGGGTTAGCAGGGACCAGCAGTGGCGTCTCTTGCTGCCAGCACTGTCCTTCCCTGCCCCCAACACCCAACACACACACAGAGGGTTGCCAGGTATTAGCAGGGGATGCCCAGCTAATCTAGTGCCAGATAAACCATGAGTAACGGTGCAGTCTGAGTCTGTACCCAGCATCACATGGACCATGTGCATACACACCAGTCCACGGTGTGTAAATGAAGCAGGGGTCTTCAAAATTTTTAAACAGGGGGCCAGTTCACTATCCCTCAGACCACTGGAGGGCGGGCTATAGTTCAAAAAACAAACTACGAACAAATTTACTGTGGGCCCGGGATGAGCTGATTGCTAAGAAAGAAGGGAGCTGCAGCAAAAACACCCAGCAGGCCAGATAAATGTCCTCAGCGGGCCGCATGTGGCCCTCAGGCGGCAGTTTGAGAACGCCTGAATTAGGGTCTCCTGTGTTTTCATCCGCTCAGTCTGGGAGCCTGTCGGTACGGCCCAGCACTCGGGCATCAGCGTCTCTCACTGCAGGGACCCTCGGGATGCCAGGACGCCGGAAGCGGTGTCATCGGTGTCACTGGTGTTGCCAGCCCCGTTGAGTGACTCACGGAGGCCAGGTTCCTGCAGCGCTTCCAGACGAAGACTTAGGCTCCATGGAAAGGGCGGGTCCTCCCTCGACTTCTCACACGGGGCCAACCGTGGGCGTTTTCTTGTACTTGGTTGCCATTGTGTGGGGATTTTGTATGATTTCCTTTACGTGAGACCCACAGTCCAAAGCAAAGTCACTGCTATCGAGTCGATGCCTACAGGACCGGGTCGAACTGCCCCTGTGCGTTTCTGAGACTGCCGCTCTGTACAAGAGTAAAAAGTCCCGTCTTTCTCTCTCGGAACGGCTGGTGGGTTGAAATTGCTGACTTTGCGGTTGGCAACCCAGCTCGTTCATCACCAAGTCACCGCAGCGCCTCCAGGTGAAAGCCAGGATACGTACATCTATAGAGAGTCACTCGGTGAAGAGGCCCTCGGTGTTATGTCGGGGAGTGCAAGGTGGGGGGGGTGGTCTCCGGAGAAGGGGGAACAAGAGGGATGAGTACAAAGAAGGAAGAAAATGTCCTACAACTGACCGTGGGGATCACACGACTCTTTCAAGAGAGGGCAACCACCGCATTGCTCGGTATGCGAGTTGGATGCCAATAGGACTGTTTAAAAGACGTAGCCAAGGAAAACCATCTGGGTCATGGGCGAACACCCATGGCTCGCTGGTGATGGGCCTGTCAGCAGGAGGCGTGGATCCACTCGCCAGGGGGCACCGTGTTTGGGGAAGGAGATGCCAGGAGGGCCAGGGGAGGCCTCGGTGAGAGAGAGCCACCCAACAGCCATCCCCATGAGCTCCAGCAAGCCCTTGACTGTGGAGGTGGGGCAGGACCAGGCAGCGCTTCCTCCTGCTGCACACATAGCAGGGGCCCGTGTCATGGTCATGTGTCCTGCAGCTACCTGACACACCGCGACCCTGGAGGGGCGTGCAGAACTGCCCCTGTGGGTTTCCAAGGCTGTAACTCTTTCCGGGAGCAGAAAGTCTCATCTCCACAGAGTGGACAGGAGCCAGTGGGGAAAGTGAGCGTGTCCAGGGAAGTGCCCGAGAGGGAGCTGAAGCCACTCTCGCTGGCTGGACCCTGTGACCGCCCAGTCAGGGGAATGTGCCCAGCGCAAAGGCCGTGGTGGAGGGACCTGACTTTCCAGGTGAGGAGAGGGGGTTCAGGAGAGCAGAGCGGCCTGGCCGAGACCACCGAGCTGCTGGGTGGCAGAGCTGGCGGCTTCAGCACCGTCCTCCCTGCACCGGCCAGCCCAAGGTCAGCACTTGCTGTCTTCCTTCTCTTCCTCACTCTCTGGGAGCGCATCCCACAGGAGTGTCGGGAAACCTCATCCCACACCCAGACCCAGGGGACCGGAGCAGAAGAGGGCCTGTCTGGTGGGCTCCACGCCCCTTGTCAACGTCAAGCCTGCCATCGCTGGGGTTTGGAAAGCTTCCTGGATCCCCTGCCCCTGATACCCAGAGGGGCCCCCTGGCTCGAGGAGGGGTGTTGTCCTCCTGAGAGTGAGGTCACCGGCATCTGGGCTTGGCAGCTGGACTGCACATGGAGTCCTGCCACCTCCTTCCCTCAGAGGGAGGGTGTGGTGGGCGTGTGTCCACGTGAGAGGTGCCAGAGCTGGGCCCCTGCCAGCCATGCTCACCCGTAGGGCCTGGCAGGGGGTGTCCCCTGGGTGGGTGGGTGGGATGACGTGGTGCCAGGGAAAGACATGCAGGCTCTTCAGGGAGACTCAGAGCCTGATGCACCCTCCTCCCCCCCGGGCTCTGTTTCCCTCACCTATGACAGGGGGACAGTCGCAGTGCCCAGAGAATTGTGCTGCTTACAGACATCCAACCGAAGACGCTCTAAAAACCACCAGGTACACTGTCACAGAACGTGCACGGAGGGATGCCTGGGACAGTAATGGGGCCGAGACCTTTAGCCTAATGAGTCCCCAGTCTGGCTTTCTCACTCACGGAGTGGACCACCATTTCCAGCCACTGCCACAAGCCTCGTCACAGAAACCCTTAGCTGGGGTCCTTGGACAGCACAGAGCCATCAGAAACGCCATTCAAGATCCAGAGTGGCCTCTCCTCTGCTCTGGTCCCTTGAGTTGGTACCTCTGTGGCTTCTGGATATTCTGCCTCTTCACCTGTAACCTGGCACCCCTACACGGGCCCGTTAGGAAGAGCCAGTGAACCGTGGCATGCTGCCCAAGGCTTAGGCACAGGCTCTCTAGGGGACAATAAAGCCGTGGTTTGGCATCAGGCCTGAAGAATCTCTCAGAGAAGCACTGTAGTTTGGGGAGAGTTCATCCAGCTTCAATGGGTGGGTCCATAAAGTCCGGTGAGGATTTGCAATTCTGCTCCATATGCATCATGCTGCAAGACTGGAAGCTCAAAACTACCAGCTGAGCCTCAGCAGAAAGATGGCACTTTCTACTCCCTTAAAGAGTGACAGTCTGGGGAATCCACAGGGGCGGTTCTGCTCTGTCCTCTAGGGTGGCCATCGGTGGCAGTGGACTTTGGTTTGGTTTTACTCCTCCATGTGGAATTGGGAGTTTTCTATCCCTTGATAGTCTTCTTTAAAGTGAATAACACTTTGACTTCACGCTGTAAAGAATATCTGTACTGGACATCTGGCTCCTTTAAGGACTATCTAGGAGGGACCAGACTGACCAGCACAACTGAAAGATTGGATGGGAAACGGGCCACAGGGAACTTATGCTGATGGAGGAGGGACAACTTGGAAAAGGAGACCCGGCTTGACATATGCCACTGAGGTTGCTAAAGAAACGGTATGTGTAGAAACCCCTCTGTAGGGTCACGGCAACAACCAAGGGGAAGCCCAGTTCATTACAAAGCCCTCCTATGCAGTGCTTTCCAAGGCCTGTGGTGTAAATGCACCTGCCGTGGCCAATGGGACTTTCTTGATGGATCCACTTTGAAGCTACCAGGGTTTACGAATGCTTCTAAGAGCATCCTGGGCTTCGCTGCCATACCCCAAATCTCATCATTCCCAGGAACTCACTACTCTCAGATCGCTCCTTCAGCCAATCTCCCAAGCACCTCTTATGTGCCTGCTTTGTTCCAGGCGCTGAGATACAAAGACAAGGTCCGGGAACTGGAGGGGTGGTGGTGAGGGGATGCAGACAGTTACCACTCAAGGCGATGACTCCCAGACCTGAGCGGTGCATGGGGTGCTGATGAATGGGTACCGCCGGCCAGTGGGCAGGTGTAGGCTGATCTGCTCCAGCTGGGCTGGTGATGGCTCGGGGGTAATTGACACCCAGCACACCCCTTCCCGCTCCTCCCTGACCAACAGCAGAAACAAGCGCCTGGCTGGCAGGAGGAGGAAAGGGTGGGGCATCGAAGGGAAGGTAAGAATAGTTTATTGTGGAAACAGAATCGCAGTCATTCTGGGAATAGGGCCATGGGTGAGGTAAGAGGACAGGGTGGCCAGCGCTGGGAGGCCATGGGGCTGTGGGCAGGCAGGCTGAGCTCCATGCTGCTCCCCTCCCCCCACCCTACCTCCCTCAGGCTCCAGGGCACTTGGAGGTAAATGGAGACCCGAGTGGGCTCAGACCTTAACCAGGCCGTGTTTTCTTGTTATCCTTCTCTTTCTGTTACAGCTTTTGGTTCCGAAAATAAAACCTGGGCCTCAGGTGTGTTCTGTGGACTTCTTTTACTCATCCAAATAATCACTGCTCCAAATCTCAAACCAAACTCACTGCCAATGGAGTCAAGGCCAACCGATGGGGAACCAAGAGGGCAGGGCTGAATGATCCCAGTGGGTTTCTGAGTCTGTGGCTCTCGATGCTAGTCGTGGTTTTAAACTGCTGACCTTGCGGTGACCAGAGCAATGAGGAATGGCTACCTCACCAGGGCGGAGAACACAGAATCGAGGTTTTGAACGGAGGTCAATGAATCAGAAGTCCCTCAGCCGAGTGCTCTAACCTCTGACCCCGCAAGTAAGGAGAGGCTCAGGACTCTTGGGGGCTGGGGGCTGGGCAGAAGGCAATGCCAAGCAGATTTTCTGCCCATAACAACCCCATGCATCAGTGCAAACTGCCCCCCTGGGGTTCTCTGGATCATCATCTCAATGGGAGTTGTAACCACAGAGGTTCACCAGTCACCCCTTTGGTTAGCAGCTGAACACTTAATCCTTGCACCCCCAGGGTCTTGGGGGGTATTCTTTATGTCCCAAACCAAATCAACCCCGCCCCCCCCCAATAACTTAGTGTGAATTTACTCTAAACTTAGAAGATTCTCTGCTCTCTATTAGATTGGGGTCTGTACTGGTTTTGAAGGGTCATGCTTGATGGAGCCTTGCTTGGTGTTCTGCCCTGGTCTTGCGTAACTATCTGTGTAAATAAAACGGAATGGGTGGAAATATAAAGACGATCCTGGGATAGATGATTGATGACCTGGTGTGGCAGTCATGTGCTTATGTTAATTTCATGATTGAGATGTTAATCTGGAGATAGCCATTGAGTAGCCAATGAGGCCTCTGTGTGGGCATGGCTTTCTCCTGATACGTCTGGGAAATCTCGTGATATTTCCTGGGTGGAGATGAGAAGCTATCTCCCCAGTTGTTGGGAGTTAGTCTCAGAGACGATGAATCACAGACAAGATGGCAGCGTCTGAGGAGGCGGAGAAGCCACAGCGCTTGGTCCTGATGGAGCCAGACCTCTGAAGCTGAAGAGGCCACGTGGAGACCCCTGCCAGAGATGAGTTGCTTCGGCCACCACTGGATTGCTGTTGATGGACCCTGAGCCCTATAAGCGAGGAGCCATGAGGGGACCCCTGCCAGCACCAGGACTCTGCACCCACTGACCTGTGACTTCATGGGTCAGAAGGAGACTTTATAGACTGATATTGGGCAGATGGGTTAATATCAGACTTATGACTTTGTACTGGATGGGATAGGGATGCTTTCTTAATGTCGTATTTCCTTTATATATATAAATCTTTTCCTTATATCCATATGCGTGTCTATGAATTTGCTCCTCTAGTCTGCCCAGACTGACACACCTGGGGACACAGTGGGAGATGGAAATGGGGTGGGAGGTTCGATATCAACTTGTAAAAGACTGAGAGGGGAAAAAGCTATAAGAATTGATTGTAACGACTGCACCACTCTTTTTGCTGCGTTTGAACCCTTGGATTATAGATACTGATTGTTGAATGATAAAATAAAATGAACCGAATGAGGAAATTAACTTCATCATGAAGCTATACATGTGCGGTGGTGGCTTAGAAGGGCTCTACAAGGGCCCCAGGATGGAAAATTTGATGGACACGGGTTCCCACAACTTTGTCCCACAGAGCAGCCAATAGTTTTTCCTGCCTTACCCAGGACTCCTTGGTCCCAGGCACGTTTTCCTGGTGGGGCTGGTCTCACTCACAGCCCATGTGAATTAAACACACGTGTGTGTTGAGCACCAGGGCGACGGACACTGGCCATGTCATTGCAGAAGAGAAAGACGTAGAGCAGACGGGATTACACAGCGCGTCACATCCCACCATCCCACGGTGAACTGTGACACACCAGAGGGCCAGGCGGGGTGTGTCGGGGAGGGGGACAAGCGACCTGTTAAAAATGAATGCAAATTTACCAGAGCACTTAGACAGGGAGGGTGCTCCAGGTAGCAGGGACAGAGCGCAAGGGCGAAAGAGGTGGTTCACGAGCTACAGGCTTTTCTTGAAGACCCAATAGCCAAGCAGGGGCTGTGGAAACAGAGCAGAAGCAGCACGGCCAGATTGAAGACTTTGGATTTTAATTTGAGGACCTTGAGGCAACACTAAAGAGTTATATACCAGGCTGGAGAGGGGTTGCGGTAGGGGGGAAAGAATTCTGTGCTTCAGAAAGATTCATACTCTGAAGGGCAATTCTTTGTCTCTCTCCCCCCCGCCCCCCCAACCAGAGGAGAGAGAGTGAAGAAAACCAAGACCCCCTGGAAACAATGAGGCCAGTGGAGTAAGAGACCAGGAATAACAAGCCTCTCTGACTCTGCCTGCATCTGAAGTGTGGTACTAGAGAAGCTTATTGATAGGGCCACTGGCTGCCAAAAGGACCAACAGCACATCTGTCTTGGAAGAAGAACGGCCAGAGTGTTCCTTAGAGGCAAGGATGGCAAGACTTGTCATCAAGTGGGACCGGTCCCTGGAGACGGACATCATGCTTGGTAAAGTGGAGGGGTGGGTGGCAAAGAAGCGGGAGGTCCTCGGTGAGATGGACAGAGCAGTGACTGGAGCCAGGGGCTCAGGCATGGGAACAGTTATGAGGATGGTGGAGGACCGGGTGGTCCTACTTTCGGGTGCACACAGGGTCGCTATGGGCCGGGGCCAACTAGACAGAATCAAACGATGATGACAACGACTCTGAAACCAAATTCAGACGGTGCCCGACTCTTAGACATTAGAAGGTCCTAGAAGAGTGGGAGGAAAATATAGAACTAAAGGGTAAAAGGACTGGGTGCTTCCTAAGCGACAGAGTGTAGTGAAAAATCAACAAACGTACACACAGGCTAAAATTTCACACAGCTTGGGTTCTTCTGCTTTGGCCTATTCTAAATGGGTCCTTGTTTTTTTGTTTGTTTGTTTGTTTTGTTTTTAAATTTCCGCCTGCAGGGCATTGGAAGGATTCAGGGGCTGTAAAAACAGATACCTACACCTTATCCTGGATCAGCAGCTAAAGAACAAAAGTTCTTACTTGCCAGGAGCTTGATGAGTGAGTTGTTTTCTGAAACGGAGTCAGGAGGTCAAATTAAGTTTGGGAACCTGTGGGTTCCACCTCCTAGGGGGTGCTGGCCCAACACGATCCAAAAACCCCAGGCCCCAGCCCCTCTCCTCTCTGCTCCACCAAGCGGTGCACCCTAACGTGCTTAGCCAGGAGCCCTTTGCCCCGGCAAAGGAAACTTTGGGACCCGGTAGGACAAAGTCTACCACACTCGGCTGCTAGCAGGTTAGAAGTCCGAGTCCATTCAGAGGGGCCCTGGAAGAAAGGCCTGGTGTCTCCTACGCACAAAAAAGCACCTCACTGACCCACGGAATCGATGCCAACTCACAGCGATCCTGCAGGCCAGGTTAGAACCGCCCCTGCGACTTTTAGAGAAAGGAACATTTTAGGAGATGGGGCAGCGCTGTCTTTCTCCCTTGGAGCTAGAGGTTTCTGGGATGGTTTTCCCGGTTCTTGCTTCTCGACGCTGAAAGAATTCATGCGGCAGAAGCACTTTTGCAAATTCAGGTAACTTGTGGGAGGAAAGGGAAATTTCGGGTATCACAGTTTCAGATAGTGCACGCCAGCTCTCGACGGCATGCAAGGCCGCCTGGCGGGTTGGGGGGAGGGGGGCACCGTACAAGAGTTCTGGAATGACGAGGGGCCGTTTCATCATTTCAGGGGAGTGCGGAAAACCACGTGCAAGAAGTACGTGCACAAGAGAGAGACTGCCTCGGTCTCAGCTTTTAGCCCCTTAGGGGGCGTGGCTGAGGGTACTGGCGATTCTTACTGGCTGAGGTTAGGGGCACGTGACATAAGGGTGCCAATGTCTAGTGCGCAAGTTCACAGGCCGCCCTTCGCGCACGCGTGGGAAGGGGGGGCGCCCTAGGAGACCTTGGTCTGAGCACGTCCAGCTTTGGATCAGGGTCCCTAAGTGGCTAGCGTAAGCCTGCTTTCTTTTCAGCGAACTTCTGGGTCCGTGTGGGCCCTCGGTGGACACAGCCCTCTCTATCCTCACCTTCCCAGCTTTGCGTGTCGAACTGCGGACCTTGCGGTTAGCAAGGCGAACACACAACCGCTACGCCCCGAGGCTCTAGCCATGGGAACGAAGTGAGCCTCCCCGCGGTAGCAGGTGCTCCCTCCGAGCCTGGAAGCTGGCCTCTGTCCGGGATGAAGCCTGGGACTTCTCCGCACATCCCGCCCAGATGAGGAAAGCCCGGTCTGTGGGAAGACCCAGGCCAGGAATGGGAAGATGGAGTAGGGGATTGGGACTGGGGAGAAGACAGGAGACGGGGACATTGTCCAGAGCGGGTTTCACGCTCAGTCCAGACAGGGAACCTCTCTCCTGGCATGACCACCTCACAGCGGGGGGGGGGGGGGGGGGGGGGGGGGGGGGGGGGGGGGGAATGGGGCTGTGTGAGCGAGGCACCGCGGGGCTGCGGCGCCACCTGCTGGCTGTTCTTGGTACCCAGGGATCGCAGGAGCCCTGAATGCATCGTGGCCGAACTAGGCCGCCTACCGAAGGATGGTGGTTCAGAGCCAACCCCTGCTCTGCAGAAGAAAGACATCTCCATCTGCTTTCAAAAGAAAACTCTCCCGGACAACTTAACTCAAGCTGTCCTTGAGGCCCAGGGGTTTCTGAGGCTGTAGCTCTTTTGGGAAGTAATTAGCTTCGTCTTTCTCCCTCAGAGGGGCTGGAGGTTTCGAACAGCTGCTTTTTGTGGCGAGCAGTGCACCGTCTAGCCCACGACACCACGAGGGCTCCCTAATGGTAATCGTTTGGTGTAGTTTTGTTGCTTGTTGTTATCGCTATTCATTTGAGTCATGCAGACGGTTAACCCCCTGTGTTTTTAATTAAAAGGTTGAGTCAACTCCAAGACACCCTGAAAGAAAGACTTGACAGGTAACTTAAGAAAGCCCAGTTCCCAAAAGCCTTGTGGGACAGTCCTACTTGGACACACGTGGGCCACGAGCACGTGTCGGAACGGACTCGACAGTGGGTTTGGTCTGAAGGCCGTCAGCCAGCATCACGGTGGAGAAAGCACCGAATGTATGGAGATTCTGAGCAGCTGGGCGGGTGGAGTGGCTAGGATGGAGGGCTCAATGAGCAGCTGGCTTGTCCGTGGGTGGGAAGTCTGTGGAACAAACGCCCTGTGAATGAATGCAGAGCCAACTTCCAGCGGAGGCACCACTCTCAGATTCTCCCTTCTACTGACTGGCTAGGAGAACGCCATAAACCAAAGGTCTTTGCTCTCAAGACCCAAAGTAAAGGGGGCAATGGTTGAAATGGACTGGGAGGAGGTCCTCTGGCCCAGGGTGCACCCCACCAGTGTGCACAGCCTCACACTCCCTGGCCGGTCATTCTGGAGTAGAGACGTGGAAGACCAAGGTCAAAACGCCAAGGATGTTTGGGCAAGGTCGTCCATTGCCTTTCAGTGTGGTCCTACCTTACACTCATCTCCTTAAACTCCCTGTCACCAGGAAGGAAGAGACCCACCCAGAAGTTGAAGGAGGACAGCAGCCTAATAGAAAACCCTACCCCAAGGGGCTAGATCCTATCCCAGCCTGACCACTAGGTGGAGCCTGAGGCTAGCGAGGCATGCCTGTGAGGCGCTGTGATCACACAGATCATTAACGAGACCAGGGTTGTCATACTCTGCAATAATAATATATGCTTGCATCGCATAATAATAATAATAATAATAATAATAATAATAATAATAATACAATAATAGTGTATTGTAAGTTGCACCTACTGTCTTACATGCATTCTCTGGGCATCTGACCTGTATGGACTCACAGGTGAACCTGCTTTACACACATTAACTCTTTGAGGTAGGTACTATTGTTTTCCCCATTTCGATACAGCATTTGTTGAAGGTCGCACAGTGACTATGAGGTTGAGATGGGATTTGAACCTGCACGGCTGAGTTCTGTAGTATTCAAGACTGCATCCCACGCTACCGGTTTCTTGCTCAACCTTGAGGCAAGGAAGGGACTTTCCAGACAAAGAGGATTTGAAACACTCCGCCCAACACCGTGCCTGATTGAGCCAGAGGTCAAACAATCAGCAGACAGTGCTCAATGACAAGATGGTGGGTGAGTGGAGAGAGGCAGTACTGCTCGCGGAGCAGAAAACAAACTGCATTGTACAGAGAAGCACATCTCGAAGCACCGTCTCTACCAAAGTTAAGCCCTCAGCTCAGAACCTAAAAGCCAGGCTGCTCATAATCCCACAAGCAGACGTAGGCCACACTTCATAATAAGAGCCTTCAAACAAGCTGACAACCCCATACAAGAGACAATTCTGCCTGCATCAGAACAGAGGCCATTTGAGTGGTTGTTCTCAGAAAGATGTCATGATTTCT
Source organism: Nesogale talazaci (assembly GCA_004026705.1). Lineage (NCBI taxonomy): Eukaryota > Metazoa > Chordata > Mammalia > Afrosoricida > Tenrecidae > Nesogale > Nesogale talazaci. The sequence continues at coordinate 4,027 of PVJH01033486.1, read as the reverse complement.
TAGGAAGAAAGAGAAGAGTGATGGTTTAACCAACCACACAGTCCACTCAAATCAATGCCAAATCAATGCCATCAAACAGATTCTATCTTCTAGGTATCTTGTCGGACAGAGAAGATTGCCCCTTTGGGTTTCCAGGACTTGTCAATCTTTTCAGGAGCACACAGTCTCATCTTTCTCTCAAGGAGAAGCTGGTGTGTTGGAACCGCTGGCCTTGTGGTGATCAGCTCAGTTCACGGTCTACAAGCTAGCCATTGATTCCATGACATGGTATCCGCTGAATCATTCCCAACCTGTTATATGTGGTTTTTCTATAGCCCTGAGTTAATCTCTGATGTTAGAATACCAGAGGGGGATCTGGCATGCTGAGTGAACTGGATGCATTCATTTGCTCATCTAACAAATGCTGTTTTCTGTTATGACATCGTATTTGGAGACACATCCAGGCAACCTTGACCTCCACCTCACTGGCCACCCAGGGTCCCACTGCCAGAACTGCTTTCGCTTCTGTCCACCTCTCCCCGAGGGGGCCTTTCCTGTCCCTGGGCTGCACATTATGTCTTCAGTTTGTTGTTGTCAGGTGCTGTCAAGTCAGTTCAGCTCCTAGTGACCCTGGAGACGACGGAGGAAAACACGGCCTGTCCTGAGCCAACTCCACAGTGCTGATCTCTGAGCCCACTGTGGCAGCCGTTACGTCCACCCTCTCAGGAAGGCCTTCCTCCTCTGGTCCACTGCCCCTCAACTTTACCAAGCATGCTGTCCTTCTCAGGGCACTGCTCTATCCTGAGAACACATCTGAAGGACATGTGGTCCTCACTCATACTTCCTCTGTCTCTCTATCAGATAGTTAGAATAATGACTGTCTTCATTTCTCAGTACTTCTATAATAGATATACTGCAGAGGGCTAGTTTTCATGGGTAAAAAGTAGGTTTTTTTTTTCATAGTCTGGAGATTAGAAGTCCAGATCAGACAAACAGCATTTGTCCCTTCCTGCCTGGGCCTGGGCCTGCTTTGGGTCTTGACCTTTCTCAGTGTGGAATCTGCTTTCCAGATAACTCAGGGATGTGATAGGTTTCGGATGCACCCCACACCAATCCCGCCTCATTTACATAACAAGAAAAACCCCGTTCCCAAATGGGATGGCATGCACAAATATAGGGGTGAGGACTCCTACAAGGATCTGAGGGGACACCATTCAATCCATGACAGAGACTTCCGCCCCCACCACAGCTTCCCGTGAGCAGGGACCTGTTCTATTCCATGTCTGGGTACCTAGAATGTGCAGCACTGTGGCACTGAATGGGTCTCCATCGACTCAGGACCCACCCCATGAGGGCCTAGGTGCACCCACTAGTGGGCTTGGTCTGAGTACAGAAAGGCAAGTCCTGTCTGCCCCCTCTGGGCCTAGGAGGGCGGGCTCTGGAGCCAGACAGACCAAGAGTGGCAGTGCTACGATGCAGACTTGGGCACTCGAGTCCCCAGGGTGTGGGGTACGGACTGTGGACCTAGATTGGTTTATTTTATCCTCAGAACAGCCCCATTTCATGAGAGGAGTGGGGGCTGGGCCTCCAGGGTTGGGCAGGGTATAAGATATATTTCAGATTTAAGGCTTTTTCTGTTTCTCAGAAGGCAGCCTGGGAAATGCACCACCTGTCACAGTCTACCTCCAGGTTTTCCTATCCAACACATGAAGACGCCCACCACAAAGCATGCGAGCTAGCAAAGACCCTCTCTACCTCACATACATGCAGATCGGGACTTTCTGCCAAACTGGCTCCCAGACATTTTCTGGTTTTCGGAGTTTTGAGGCTTTGGGAGGGTGGTGGGGGTTGCAGGTGAGGGGTTGTATACCTGTAAGTGTGAAACTGGAAGAGGAGAGTCTACTCATCATATCCCCAATGTGGAAACAATGCAAATGCCTGTCCACGGATGGGTGAGTTAAGAAGAGGTGGTAGAGTCTCACAGTGGCATATGATGATTTGGACATGTTATCAGGAGAGATGGGTCCCCAGAAAAGGTCATCATCATGCTTGATAAAGTTGAGGGGGTAGCAAAAAAAAAAAAGAAAAAGAAAAAAGAAAGAAAAGGAAGACCCTTGTGGTAGTTAGGTGATTTCATGTCAACTTGATATTTAGAAGCTTAGGGGTGGAGTTAGTCTGGGTGTTAGTCTGGGTGGACTAGAGAAACAAATATTGGGAAAATATCTCAGCCCAGTCCAGATCAAACCCATAAGTCCCATATTAACCCCCATGTCCGATACCAATCTATAAAGTCCTCTGCTGACTCATGAAACACATGCAATGATACTGAATGCAGGAAGATCACAGGCCGGAGGGTGAAAAGTCTTGTGGATCCAGTGGCAGTGAGTGGAAGCATCTCAGTGCTGGTGTTGCTCTCTGTGCGGCACATACAGCCCCAAGGCTCTGGCTGCCATCAGCGTAGCTCTATGTGAGTTGTCAACAAGGATGTCTCACAGGCAGATGAAACAGAGAAAGGGAGTATGTCCCAACTCCAGAGAGGAATCCCCAGCATCCTCTGAAGAAGGCCATGCCCACACAGAGGCCTCATTGGCTATGACCTGATTGACAGGCTAGACTCCACCCTTTTGCAAGTTGACAGGAGATTAGGTAATACCTGTCATTCAGCTCATGATTCCGTGTGATGACCTTCTTATAAAGAGAATCCTGGGAAACTTCTTTTTCCTCTCTCTCTCCCTCTGTTTCACTTTCCTGCTGGTGAGTTATGCTGGGACCTCCCAGAGCCCTGGCGATGCCTCCACGGCCATTGGATCCATTTGCACCCACCGGCCTGTGAGAGTCCTGCCTTCTGCATCACTGCTTATGACCATGTGAGTCTCAAGAGGGACTTGCGGACTATCATCGGACTTTGGGAATTGAGTTGGGCTGGGATGAGTTGTTTTCTTGATATACAATTATTATTTGAAATAAAGCTCTTTCTGACACTTATGTGTCTCTGGATTTGCTTCTCTGGTCAAACCAGCCTAAAACCAACCCTCAGTACGATATACTGACCCAGTGGTTGCAACGGTCTCAAACATAGAACCATGGTGAGGAGGTGATATTTTATTCTGTTTTATGCAGGGCCACTGTGAGTTAGAATGGCCACCGTGCCATCTCACAATAGCAGCAGAGTCCTGACCCAGGACACAGCAGGAGGGAACCCTGAGAACATGATGCTCCATGACATTCATCACGAGGGACAGAGACTGTGTGGTTTCATTGGTAGGAAATACTTGGAGTACGAGAAAGTCCTACGATCAGAGATTAACGGAGATTAGAAGGACCTGGGAACAGGGAGAATCATTGTCTAGGTGACACGGGCGTTTTTTAGGGAGATGGAAAATCGGGCAACAGATACCGGTGAGGGTTGTCCAACATGATGGATGCCATTGGCTTTACTCTATTAGACACGGGGGAGATGTTGACCTGGCAGATTTGGTCGGATCATGCCTTAAACACAGCCATGGTTTGAACCCACTGGTCCCGCCACAGGAGAAAGGAGGCAGTCTGCTTCTGTAAGGTCTGGCCGTCTCGGAAACTACACGGAATAGTTCTACTCTGAGTAGCAGTCCACTTTGTGTCCGTGATATTTTAACAACAATAAAAAATTCACAAGGGAGAGAGCCGAACGTGAAATGTGCTGTGGTGTCAGGCATGCAGAAGCCACCTAGCAAAGGCCTCATTATGGCCGCTCTCATCAGGCTCCCAGACCTGGATACCACTTGAGACCCTCTCATAGCTCTCCCCACCTCCCAGGCCTCCCCTCCGAAGGTGGGTCAACCCCAGCCTCCTCTCCGCGGCATGGTGGCTGAGCACCTGCAGATGCCTGCTTACCAGTCAGTGTGGGCATCATCAATCACCAGGAGGACCCGGGGCCTTTGCACCACAGGCGTGACGGGAGCTGGCGGCTCCATCAGTCCGGAGGGAGCCTGTGAGGTGGGCTTCATGGCACTGGAGAAGGAGCTGAAGAGGCTGGATCCCGGGGAGGAGAAGGAGGCGGCCAGGGGCT
>PVJH01033485.1:0-21515 GCA_004026705.1 Nesogale talazaci | reverse complement strand
TATCAAACCCCATCAGGAACAGAGTGCAGGGGGAAGGAGTCAGAATTTGGTAAAGACAGTGAAAGGTTGTCTGGTCTCTACCTTACAGGAAGAGTTCTTGAGCAGATGTGGAGTTGAATCATTTTTCTTCCTTTTTGGAGAAGGTCAGATGCAGGCTCCCTGCCATTTTTTTAAAATCCTAAGTCATCTAATAATGTCCTTACCATATTTAGCATCTCTGCTTAAAATTCTTTTATAAATTCTTGGAGAGGAGGAGTTCTAGCGACATATTTTGTTAAATATTGGGCTGTTAGCTCAACATTCAGCAGTTCAAACCCACCAGTAGCTCTACAGAAGAAATATGGAGCTATCTACTCCTGAGAACACTTACAGCCTTAGAAACTTGCAGGGGTAGTTTTACACTGTCCTAGAGAGTCACAATCAATTCAATGACAGTTTACATTGAATGACTAAAGATTCATGACCAATTTCCAAGTCTAGTAATTAAATTACTCATTTCATTCCTTGCCTATGTCTCAGGATACAGTTCCTGTCAAGGACGCTGTCTTAATTTGAGGAAATAAAGGAGTCACTATAGTTTTTACTCTTAGCACTCACAGATTAGATACAGATTCTACTAGCTATCCAGTGAATGTTATTGAATGAATAAATGTTTCCTAAGTTACCTCTCTGAAAGTGTGATGGTAAGCTAGCATTGCAAATTACTCAAGCACTTTCAGTCATTTCTCAAGTACTATTTTGTGCCAACTAAGAATTAAGAGGAATTGAAGTTTTCAATCTCTATCTCTCTCTTTTAATCACAGAAAAGCAAACTAAAAACACACCCAGCATAATATATTTTTATCAATTCTAAAGTCCATGATTCTGCAATACAGAAACAGAAACATAGCCAAAGGAAAATTTTTCCAGCATCTGTCTTAAAATATTTGATACTAATAGACTACTTTTGGTAAACCTAAATCTATATAGTTTAAAAAGTTATTAAATCAAATCATTCAAAAAAGCTAATCATTCATTGCCAATCAAATAGAAATACTTTCAAAATAATAAGCACGGGTGCCAGGCATGCAAACGTGTTGCTATTCTGTATAAGAAGCTCAGTGCCAAGGTTCATTGCTTCTAAAAATAGTATTAAGGGAATTTCAGAACATTGTTGTAGGTGAAATGTTTCCAAGTGGATAAGTTGTGAATACAGAAGAATGTGCTCAGAAAAGTTATATCCTCTTCAGAGTCGATCAAAGTTAAATCAAATGATAACATTCGCTGTTATGGATCATTCCTTAGCAATTCAGAGCTTTCATTTCTCCTTCTGAATTTATACCTAGCTGCCTAAAACAAAGTTAATTTTTGATTGTTGTTGTGTGAATACATTTTTGAAATAGTTTTACTGGCCTGTACGTCATATACAAGGGGTAGCTTCCCAAGATGGAGGGTTTTTTTTTCAAAGCTATGTATTTGATTTTTTTTTAACAAAACAACCTTAAAGTATTCTCCATTACACGTAATTCATGTGTCAAATCTGTGATTCCATTCTTGGAAATATTTTTCAAACTACACTGGATGACTGGCAGCACCTGTCTCACTTTTTTATGTGATCAATCACAGTCCTTTCATGTCTCTCTATATTCCAGAAAACAAAAAGTAGTAGCATGGCGCAAGGCCAGGTGAGTAAGGTAGGCAGGGGGCAAGAGAGGCATGTTTTATTTGCCCAAAGCTGGCACACAGAGATGGCTGTGTGAACCAGTGCACTATCACAGTAGCAAACCAGCTCCCCTCAGTCACAAAGCAGGTCATTGTTTGTCACACAGCTACACAATCTTTTCAGAAGTTCTAAATTGAAAGCTTGAATGACAGTCTGTCCTGGTGAAATGAAGGTCAATGCACCATATGCAGACATTATCATCAGTTCAAGAAGTTGATGGATGTCCAGAATGAGGTTTTAATTAATCAATACTTCACCTTTTTTGTAATAAGAAAAGCCACTCATACACTTGAGTTTTTCCCACAGCACTGTCTATATAACCTGTGTTCAACATCACAAAAGTTGCTGTGCCATTTTATCTGAACGGGAAACAAAATTTCACACTTTTCTTTTAAATAAGCCATCACAAAAAAAAAAAAAAACAAGGCTTCAACAAAACTGCATTTATAAAAAATTCATTGTCAGGGAATCTTTCAAGAAGATGCCACTGGATATACTAACACAGAACATATTGCTTGATGCTTGTCTAGTGGGAAAAATGCACACTATAAAAGTTCCACTCTGCCCACGATTACAATTTTTTTTTATTTTGGAGGGGAGCTACCTCCTCATATCATAACATTTTATCATCCAGTTATATTAAATAGAGGGTTGCAATCATCACCACACTCAATTTCAGAGCATTTTCTTCTTGTTCTGTGATTGTTAGTTCCTCATTTCCTTTATTCTCCCCTCCCATGCCCCTAGGCAGTTATTTTTTTTGTTGTTTTTTTATTATAGACAGTTTTATTGGGACATAATTCAAACATCATACAATTCAATAGTTAAACTGTATCAAGCAGTATTGTACAATCATTACCACAATCGACTTTATACCATTTTTTTCTTGTACTTCTGGTTATTTGTCCCCATGCCCTCCCAGTCTCCTCTGCCATATCCACAAGGAACCCTTAATCTGTTTACTGGCTCTAGATATACACTCACCCCAGATTTCACATGCCAAAAACTAACAAAAATATATATAATTAAACCTCAGAAAGATTAATATTTAGAGCATCATTATAATGAATCAAAAGGAAGATCAAATGATAAGGTGTCAGATGGTTAACATTGTATTACCTTAAAATAAGGTGTTCCAAAATGTGTAACTAAACTTTAATTGCTCTTTATTGTTTATATCTCCCTCATCCTTATAAAATATTTATTGTTAATATACTTTTTTCAAAGTCTTTGAGGAGAGGAATGGTTTTTATTTTTATAAGATCCATTGTTTCAACTTATTTTTTGTCTGTGTCCCATAAATGATTAAGTCCTGATGATTTTGCCCTGCCACTAACTGAGGACTGGTGTTTTGCTGCCTGTACTTTAACTGCTTGCATCACTGGTGAACTGGGACACTGCCACATATCAAATTTTTATCTCTGGGATCGACATTTCAAACCTAGAACAACATGTTTATTGTTAGCTATATTAACATGGTATGATCATTTAGTAATATTCATACCTTAGTGAAACAATATAAGGCAATAGAGCAATGGTATGAAATAGATATTTTGATTTTCAGATAGTTCATTGTGTCATTTCATAATCCTCTCAGTGTATTTCAAAAAAACTTTTGAAGAAAATTACTTAATTACTTGCATTCTGTGTTGTAAAATATAGTTAGAAAACATTGCTTACCAGGCTATTATTACTATTCTTAGGAAAATACAATTTATGTTGGATAGGCATGTCTAAGCTTATATGCACATCTAGTGAGAATTCAGAAATATTCAACTAATGAAGCATTATAAAGATGAATATAAAATGAATTAGTTAATTGTTATTTTACTTTTGTATGCTGATGTATTTATTTCAAGATACTTAAAACATGTATGATTCATCATAGAATTTACTGTTAAATATTTTTAATATTACACTAAATATATTTATTTTTAAAATATGTTGCTCAATATTCTTAATATAATTATATTATTTTGAATATTTGACACTTTTTAAATATAGTTCTTAAATTATTTATGTATACATATACATATATAAAGTACACATATTCTTATAATACATATTCCCTTAAAAGACTTTAAGTGAATGAATCTATATAGTGAAGCATAAAATATTTTTACATTGCTAATATTCTGAAAGAAACTTGACCAATTTAAAAAAATCTAGAGAGAGAAAATATTTTAGTACTACATTTCATAATGCTGTTGCAAAAATTTTAATTCACATAATGTAATTATGTCTATGGGAAGAATAAAATAATCAAATGCATTTTAGAATACTTTTTGCCATATTATATAGTAAAATTAATTGAAAGTTATATTAGACAATTAATTACCCAACCCAATATATGATAATATGATTGATTATAAATGTTTTTAAAATGTAGACATGAGTTATTCTGATATTTAAATTATTACTCACTGAATATTTATATCAACCAGAAAAATAACAAGTTAGCAGCCACATTAAAAGCATCATATTGTGTGGGTACCATGGTGCTCTGAAGCTGGAATGATGTGAACAAAAGACAAATAATGTGATGTAAGTTATTCAAAGATAAGCCATGATATAGCTATGCAAGTCGTAGGGAATGTAGAGCACTCACTTGAATGAGCACATGCAAGTGGCTGTGCTGTTTCACAATGCCCTTCCTTCTAATAAAGCTAGCAGCAATGAGGACTTGGAGCTCCAGTATTCAGCAGTTGTCAATAGTGGGTCAAAGAGGTAAGTGTTGGAGGCAAAGTTTACACTATTAATAATAAGTAGGAGATTAGTATGTATGATTTGATCTTAATTGGTTTTGTGAATTACCTGGGTAGTCACAAAAGCCGGTATAAAGCACTTCATTTGAATAGAAAAATTAAAATGCCCAGAGGCTTAATGTGGATGATAACCACTCTTCATTGGAATAAATCCTGGTTGTATCATAAGAGATTTATAATTTATGTGAACAATGTGTTAATGTGAGTGACTAACATATATTACTTCACCTGGAATAATTCTGTTTCAAAAGTTGTTTCTTTTGACAATACCAAGTTTGTACAAAATTGGAAAAATCCATGAATATATATTTTTTCATTTAAGTAAAAATTGGAAAATCTATAATAAAATTTAAAAATGGTAATTTTTGTTTATATATTTGCTATATATATAGTACTTGAAATATTAAACATAATACTGGTCTCAGATTAAATAAAAAATAAATACCTTGGGATTTATCTCTCCCAATAATGTCAAAACTATCTTACTTTTCTTAAGATTAATTTCTGAAAAAATTTGGTTAACCCTAAAAGTATTATTAAAACTCAGAATGATGTTTTATAGCCACAATATGTGTTATACACATACAAAATATTTGGGGGAAAATTTTGTTTGCCTAAATGTTGATGTTCATTATCAATAATATTAAAATTCCTAAACAGTTAAGAATATGCTTGAGACTGTAGCATAATATGTAGTCATAGTGATATATTGTGCATTTATAATATCATGCAAGAATATATATTTATAATATTATGCTTAATTGCATATTTTAAAGGAATTATTAATCACTCACCTAAGTATTATCAGTTATCTTGTCAGATTGTGATAGTTAGACTGTCAATTTGAGTATTCAAAGTGAAAGGGTGGAATTTATCCTGTCAATCAGGTCGCAGCTTGATGACCTCATATGGAGCCCCTAAAAGACATAAATAGCTAGCTAGAGGCAGGACACAGGCTCACTCCCTGAGAGACATCTCTGTTGACCAGGCACATGGAACTACATTAGACTTCTGGAAGCAGAGTCACATGGAGACCCCCGCCAGCAAGGAGATGCTCACACCACCCCTGGTTCCATAAGACCTTGTACCCACTGACCTGAGAACTTCCTGCATGTGGCATAATTGCATGTATTTGGTGAGCTTAAAGAGAACCTAATTGATTGGTATTAGACACATTGGCTAATATTGGACATATGGATTTTATCTAGACTGAGCTGGGATGCTTTCTCAATATTCTACTGTTCTTATATTTAAAGCTCTTCTTATACACATATGAGTGTCTCTGAATTTGTTTCTCTAGTCAACCCAGAGTAACACAGAGATACTAAGACTCAGTCTATCTACATTTGATGTTTTCAATTGTTTAAGAAGCATAACAATGTTTATGATGTCAGCAGATTACTAAGCAGGTTCTTTTGAACAAAAGCCAAATATTTTGAAAATTTAAAAATAACTTGAAATTACTCTTTTTATATCTTGAATATAGAACTTATATTACCTATAATGACAAATATATGGGTGGGGGGGAGTAAAATATTCTCAAGTGGATGATATTTGCTATTAATCAGAGGTAGGTCTTCTTTCAAAAAAAGTTTGCAGTATATCTGCTTCTCACTCTGAATGACTCCAAGTGCCTGCCATTTCACATTTAAGACAATATAAAAATTTTAGTGTGAACATTTTGCATGATAACAGCATAAATATTGGCAACAAATAATGTCAAGTGTGAAATAGGAGTAAAAGTGGCTGTGATGGTTAATGCTGTTTCACTTTTGTTGGTCCATGATACTCAGTGGTTTAACAGTTATATCGCAATATAAGTTAGCAGTTAGGTGATCATTTAATCTGTCTGTTAGCAGTTATACATAGGGCAGCTAACTGCCAGGTCGGCAGTTCAAATCCATCAGCTACTCTGAGAATGAAAACAAAGGATTTCTAGCAAAGGAGTTACAGTTTCAGAAACCTATAGGGGAATTATACTCTGTCCTAGTGTCAAAATTGACCCCATGACCATGAATTTGGTTTTGATAGCAGTGATTTAGTCATCCTTCATTTTTTTACCTAACATCTATTTTCAGAATATGATCTTGTCTTACGAACTTAACTGTGTCAATTATTAAGAAGTGTGGGAACTTCTCTATATATTATTTCAATATTTCAGTTATATTTGTAGCCAGTTAAATATTTACTAAAGTATACTTTATACATTCACATAGATGAAATCTTGACATCTAACAATAATTTAGAGTGTACCTAAATGATGATATAATAAGTAAAGTGAGAGAATAAATGAAAAATGAAATAACAGAAAGTACATTGTGTCAACAAGGAATACTGGATATTGTCTTTTGAAATATGTTCCAAATCAAAGCTTTTTGTGTTCACTATGAGTTTTTTTTCATTTTTATAGTCATCCAGCCAAAATCTTTGCGAAGTTTTTGTGACTAAGAGAAAACCACTTAAAACCATTTTGAGCAACTCACAGATACCATAAAAAAAAAGTCTATAGTATCAAGAAAAGTTAAAAAAACAGACCTGTAAAGTAATGCCAAGAAACCTCATAATTTCTTTCTTTCATTATCAAGCAAATGCTTCAGTAGCTTTCTTGGGGCTAGGCAGTCCCATAGACATTTTCATTCAACTGCTCAATGCAAAAGTTTTAGACCAGAAAAGATTTACATTTTTTTACCCAAGGGAAGGAACAGGAAATAATCAGGAAAAATTATATGTGATGTCAGAACTATCCTTGTCATTAATCATGAAAATTTGAGTACATCTGGTATTTTTATATAGAAATTGATGATATTTCAGTTTGTAATGACTGGTATTCTATATGCAATTTGCTAAATGTTCAGTTCAAAGTATGAAAATGTGATTAAAATTGAATATCTTACGCATCTCACAGTCTTATTCCATTTTGTTAAAGGTACAGACTTCAGGGTGGTCAAATACAAGCAAAGCGGGAAAGGAAAGACAGAAAAGAAAATAAGATGAAGAAAAGAGTAGAAAAACGTTTGCTGTTGCTATTGATCCTATTTCACTTTTCTTTGGAAGCAATATTTCCCCAGCTAAGCGATTCTCTATCCTATAATTATCAGTTTCAAATAAAGTGCTGGCCTAATTATATAAATTTGCATCTCAATATTAGTGAAAACTCTTATTATCCATTACTTTTATGATAAAGTCAAATTTCTAATAGCACTACACATTTAATCCTTTTACAAGAAGGGAAATGTTGTCTACTCTGACTTGTCCGAGGAAGTAGCTATTAACAGTGTATTGTTCTTGAGGGCCTTGGCATGGGATTAGTGCAGTCAAGGAACTAAATTATTAATTTTAAATATTTCAAATCCAACTTTAACCACAAAGGCTAACCATTAGAGTATTTGAAATGCAGCTTAAAATGCAGTCTCCTGGGTTAGCTGCTGCTGCATCAGTTTGGACTCATAGTAGCCCAAAGTTGGCAGGGCAAAACACTGACCCTTTGCTTTATTAAACATGGTGTCCTTATTCAAACACTGCTATTTCCCAATAACCCATCCAAAGTACATGTGACAAAGCCTCCCTGTCTTCATTGATAAGGGACATGCTGGCTGTGATTCTTACAGGGAGGCTAAAAACCACAAGCTTGTATCTGTTACTTCTTCTAGCAATATATGGTATATTCAATATTTATCACCAACACCACAATTGCAATTCTAGCCTGGTCATCCATAGTCACACCTCAGTTTTTACAGGCATATGAAGGGCTTGAAAATATAACTTGTGGGCTGGTGGTGTAGTGGTTGAGTGTAGGACTGCGGCCCACTGGCTTGGTTCAAATCTAGCAGCAGCTCTCAGGAGCAAGGTTGGGTAGCTCCCACAATCACCAGAGGGCAGTGATGCCCCCCCCCAAATAACAAAAACAAACAACAAAAAGAAAATATAACTTGTGTCAGGTACAATTAGTCTTCAAAGTAATATATTTGATCTTTAATGGTTCAAAGAAATCTTTTGCAGATTTTTCCGTTGTTTGATTTACCTGACTACTCCTATGAACATTGATTATGGATCCAAATAAAAGAAATCCCTAACAACTTTAGTCTTGTCCCTTTTTATCATTATATTGTCTCAGTTTTTTTTTGTGTGTGTGAGGAGTCTTGTTTTCTTTATTTAAGGTGTAAACTAAAGACTCTAGTCTTTTCGATCCCTTTCTATGCATGTGAGAACTTCATGTACTTTTTTTCTCTCAGTAAGTAATATTTTTGTCATCTGTATATAACACAGTGGTTCTCAACCAGTGGGTCACGGACCCCTTTGGTGGGGTCAAATGATCCTTTCATAACAGTAGCAAAATTGCAGTTTTAAGTAGCAACATAAATAATTTTTGGCTAGGGGGTCACCACAACATGAGGAACTCTATTAAATGGTTGTGGCATTAGGAAGATTGAGAACCATTGGTAACAGGTTAATAAATTTTCCTCCAATACTGAAATTATTCATTTCTTCATATATTACAGCTTCTCAGATTATTTGTTCAGCATTCAGAGTGAATAAGAATCATGAAATAGCATGAAATAGAATGACACATAAATTTCTGGGCTCTGAACTATTCAGTATCTCTTTCTTTCTTTTTAGAATGATTCACTTTTGGTCTATGTACAAGTTCCACAAGAACAATTAAGTGTTTTTAACTGTCATTCCCTTCAAAATGTTATCCATATGTTGAATGGATACATTGAACAACTGAAAGCCTTTGTATTATCCTTAAAACACACATAAAATATCTATCTTATATTATCTCCCTTCAGTCAAAATCCAGCTGACGGAAATCAGCAAGGACACCAATATTATATGTATGTACTACTATTATTTATTTTGAATAATTTTAAGCAAAATTTCACTTGTGTGTGATATTAATGATGCTGTTCAATCATTTTCACAAATTGTTGAGTAACTTTAGTGGAATGAATCCATTTCTGTTTATTGCTCAAATAATTTTGTTTCAAATTTCTTGACCTAGACTAGTGACTATCTCCAGGACTGCATTAGTTTGTTGAAACATTTTCATCACTGTTTATCAATTATTGAAGCCTTATTTCTCATGAATTCCTTTAGGACTGCTTGGACATCTTCCCTCAATAGCATCAGTTCTTGACTACATAATACATTCTTGAAATTGTTGTATGTTGAGTAATTCTTTTTGTTGTGATCAATATGTGCATTACCTGCATCCTCTTTATTTGTTCCCTGCATCAATGAATATTTTGACCATAGAATCATTCAATATTGATACTTTAGTTTAACTTCTTTAATTTATTTTCACTAATGTTTTCAGCTTAGAAGACGTTAATCATGTTCTTCCCTTTTTGTCTGCTCACTCTAGTCATTGCACATTTCATTATAATATCTTACTTCAACCTTTCAATCTGACTTGGGGAAAATGATTTTTCTTGATTTCCTCTAGTTCGTTATTTTCAAACATCTATTTTTGTCTTTTCTTTCTATCTTTCATTTTATTTTATTTGTTTCTAACGCTAACTCTAACCCTAACCCCTAACCTTAACCCTGACCTATATCTTTTTCTTTCTTTCCTATATTTTAATGACCATTTGCTTGGTCCATGTATAATATCCTTCATGTCATCCCACAACTCAACTCATCAAGTCTTCAGTAATTAATGTTCAAGTCATGATAGTCCTCTGTGATGCTCTTGAGATGGTCTTTAAATACAGGTAGAATATATTCAGTGGGATCAAACATAAAAACAACTATGAGAATTGCGCAGGACTGGGCAATGTTTATTTTTATAGGGCCTTGATGAGTCAGAACACATTCAACGACTCTGAAAGTGTTATTGTGATTCTCATGGACTTGTTTTTATTTTCATCATCAACCTGAATTTGCATATCATGAATTGATTTTCTGTTCCACTATTGGCCTCTGATCATTTCAATTTATGATACTAAATTTCTTTATTCTTTCTTTCAACACATGTAGTCTATTTTATTTCTATACATTCGATCTGCTGAGGTGCACATGTATAAGGGAGTACCCAAAAAACATTAATTTTTTAAAAACAAAATATCTGTATCACCTTCAAAGTACACTACATTACACTTAATACATTTGTCAAATCTGTGATTCTATTTTTAAAAGCACTTTTTCAAACTTATGTTTGGAAGACTGACATTCCTTCCTTCCCCGCTTGTATGTCATCAAGTCGTTGTCTTTTCATGTTCCTATTCATTCATGGAAGCAAAGAGAAGTTATTCCAAGAGAGGTCAGGGAGTAAGGGTGTGAGGCAAGAGATTCATGCTATTTCTTGCCCCAAACTGGAACACTGAGATGGCTGCACGGGCAGGTGTATTGCCATGGTGGCAAACCCAGTCCCCTATCTGCCACAAATCAGGCCTTTTTTGTTCCAAACTGTTACGCAATCTTTTCAGAACATCTAGGGCTGAGCCCCAGTGGCGTAGTGGTTGAGTGCGGGACTGCAGCCCATTGACTTGGCGGTTCAAGTTCAGCAGCAGCAAGGCTGGGTAGCTCCCATGACCACCAGAGGGCAGTGATGCCCCTCCAAAAACAAACAAACAAAAGAACATGTCATTAGAAAGCTTGATTAGCAGCCTGACTTGGTGGAATGAATTCCAAGTGCATTCCAAGTTGACCATTTCATCTGTTTGGAAAACTGACAGACATACAGAATGAGCTTTGTCATCAATCAGCATTTACCCTTTTTTGAAATGAGAAAACTATGTCTCTAAAGTGATCCTATTTATGGAGACCATTCTTCCTCCGTCATATTTTAAATGTCTCTTAACCAGACAGACTCTTTTCTTGTATTATATAAAGCAAGATTGTTATGTTATTCATAATATGTGTGAACTTCTTCTTTATTCTAGTTTGCCTTGTTTTTGATATATTTTGATACATTTTTGATACTATTGTATCAAATGTATCAAATGTACCATGCTGAAACTGGTCCACCAAGAGTGATCAGCATGACAGCAACATTAAAGTCATTGACGTACAACAAATTGATAGCAGAATGGTAGATGGTCTATTAGATGCTGAAGTTTTTGGTCTCAATGTCCTTATATAAAGTTGCTTATATAAAATTCTTCACTTTTTTCTCTCTGATTAACTTTTTCTTAAATTGCACAAATTATTTCTTTTGCCTGTAGCCTCAAATGACCTCTGCACATAGTAGTCTCTCTGATGGAGAGATGCTTTCTTTTTGCTCTCAGTGAAGATTATCCCTTCTTTTTTTTTTGTTTTTTTTTGGGGGGAGGGGTTGGGGACATCACTGTCTCTGGTGGTCGTGGGCACTACCCAGCGCTGCTCCTGAGAGCTGCGGCTGGATTTGAACTGCCAAGTCTGTGGACCGCAGTCCCCTACTCAACCACTTACACCACCAGTGCTCAGCCCAAGATTATCCCTTCTTTAGAGAATAGAAGACTAGAAGCCAACCTCTTATGGAAGGCTTCCTTTACCATCAATAGAATCAAAATGTAAATGTTCATATAATCCCAGACAACCTCTTCCTAATTATCCTTGATGTGGTTGCAGTTTGATAATTATTTCTTTTTGTGTGTGTGGCATCACTGCCTTGGTAGGAGTAGGAAGCCCAGCCTTGCTCCTGAAGAGCTGCCGCTTGATTTGAACCGTCAGCTCTGTGGGCCACAGTCCAGCATACAACCACTCTGTCACCAGGGCTCATCCAGGTTGATAATTACTTATGAGTTTATTTGGTGTAGACTAGAGAAACAAATTCAGGGAGACTCATGTGTATAAGAGAAAACATTTTATCAAAGAGTAGTTGCATATTAAGAAAACATCCTGGGCTCAGCCCCGGTGGCGTAGTGGTTGTGCGGCGGGACTGCGGCCCACTGGGACGGAGGTTCAATTCCAGCAGTGGGCTGGGCCTCCTACTCCCACTGCCGGAGAGCAGCGGACAGTGCTGCTCACCCCCCACCCCCGGACCCCAAAAAAAAAAAACAAGAAAACATCCCAACCTAGTGCAAATCAAGTCCATATGTGTGATACCAGTCTTTAAATTCCTCTTCAGATTCACAGAGTAAATGATACTGAACATAGGAAGATCACAAGCCAGTGGCTGGAAAGACCTGTTAGTCCAGTGGCAGTGCAAGCATCTCAGCACTGGTGTGGGTCTCCACATGGATCCTGTAGATTCAGGGTTTGGTCACATCAGTGTAGCTTCATGTGTCTTGTCAGCAAGAAGATGAAGCAGAGAGTGTGGGGGTCTGGTCTCCAGTGAGCTATTTATTTTTGTTGTGCCTCCAAATGAGAACATCAAGTGCTGACTTGATTGACAAGCTAAACTCCACCCCTTTATTCTTACTAGTCTCAGATTGACACTAGATTATTGCAACTATCGCAAACCACTTGTCAATTTGACACTTTCACACAGCTCTTTAACCACATAGAATCTTCAAAGAAACCATAATAAAATCACATCTGTACCAAATAGTATAAAACTAAAATGCATACAATTAAAAATGTGCCACTCTCATTTAATTATAACATATGTGAATAAAACAAAAATATTCTATACCTAGGTAAACATCTATACCATAATCCTATGAACATATTTCCCCACCTATGAAGGTATGTAAATCAGCCATTTCATGCATTTATCCACCCAATTTTAGTTGTCTGATTTCTATACTGCTTACATCAACCCAGTGCCCTAAAGAGACAATCATGTTCTTTGAGGTGAAGAATTTTCATTAGAGTTAGATCCCTGTGAATCTGCAGGCATAAGTAAGCAAAGTCAAATCAGGATAGGCCACCCATAAAGACAGCAGCTACATTCAACAGTTCATAGGCTCAAAGATCTCTCTATCTGGTCAGGTTCTGGTCAACTCAATGTGGGCTACCTCACTTAGCCACAACAGGGTTTCCATTGGTTGCCATGAACACTGTAACAAATTCTCAACAATCCTAGCCTCCTTGAGTTAAGTAACTAACATTAGACCAGCTCCCCTACTCTCTTCATCTCTAACCCCTGTGAACCAGATTCACGAGTGTCAGTGGTCAGACTCAACTTGTAAATTTCTCCCACTTATACCCAACAAGTGGATCCAGATGGTCACCTAATAAGCATTTTAGCCTGCCCACAGGATCCCTTCAACATATAGTTCTACAGAGGAGTTTCTTCAGGGCTCCAGATTTTCCCCAGGTTTGGGCATAAACTGCTAATGTAAAATTAAAAAAACCAAAGAGTTTCTTTTTTCTTCAGTCTTTCAACAGTGCTATAGGCAATTCTCTTCACCTTCAAATGTCCTGAACACTCAAGACACAAGGTGGGCTTACCTTTTCAGAGCCTTCTTTTTAGGCATATTTGAGCCCATTTAAATATTCAAATTAATGGCTGAAGCCCAGTGGGCTTACAAACTCTCTTTTTATACTCCCTAAAAATCATTCTTATGAATCATTATATAAATAATAGGTAGAAGAAAACTATATAAACCTACTACGGCCAGTCCTAAAATCAATCCTTAAGACAATCAAGTTCAATCATTAGATAGCTTATATAAAATTTAATCTAAATCCTCATCTAATCCCTATCTAAAAATCCTTATCATTAGCTCAACTATTCCATTGATATGAAGTATGATTTTAGGCCTCTGACTAAATTGAGCCAGGGCATGACTTTCTGTCAGCCATTTTCGTTTAGCAACATGGTCTCTGAAAAAATCCAATGAGTGATTCCGTCCCGAGTTCAAAATATACATTAATCAAATTTATTTTCGCCATTTGAAATAGGAATAACCATAAAGAACAAAGAAGCAAAATCATTAAAACTTTTACTTCCCATATTCTTCCCAGAAAACAATTGAGTAAACATTGTGACTTTCTCTGATCTCTGATAGCTAAAGAGGAAAAACTACCATGAGGCAGAGTTTGAATAAGCACCCACTGTCCATCTTCATGATTTGTTCCTCTAATGCCCACTCCTAAGATACCATAATGTGTTAGTCCAGCTAGAATAGAGAAACAAATCCAGGGAGACTCGTGTATAAGAGGGAATGTTATATCAACGAGTAATTGTATATTAAGAAAACATCCCAGCCCAGTCCAAATCAAATCCTTATGTCAGATATTACCCCATAAGTCCAATACCAGTTTTTAAATTCCTCTTCAGACTCACACATCACATGCAATGACTCTGAATGCAGGAAGATCACAGGCCAGTGGGTGGAAAGATTTGTGAGTCCAGTGGCAGTGCAAGCATCTCTGATCTGGTGTAGGTCTCCACATGGTTCCTCTTGTACCAAGACTCTGAAGCCATCAGCCTAGTTCCATGTGTCTTATCAACAGGAAGATGAAGCAGACAGTGTGTGGATCTGACCCCCAGGGAACTATTTATCTCTTTTGTGCTTCCAAAACAGGTCATATAGCTGTGACCTGATTGACAGGCTAAACTCCACCCCTTCACTCTTAATAGTCTCATATTGATGCCAGATTATGTAACTACCACCTTTGGTAAAACTAGATGATAGATTCTATCAAGTCATGTGTCAGTTTACTAATAGTTAATTTAGAACTCAATACATTATGTTGTCCATAAATATTAATTTCACATAGAAGGGATTGTTAATTATTCTGAAGCTCAGTAGCTTCAATAAATTTAATCAAAAATATTTTGGCAAGTCTTTTGACAAACCTCTTTGCAAATATTAAGCACACAACAACAATAACAACAACAACAAAACTGAAGGAAGCTTTTCTCATAATCCACCTCTTCTCAAACTAATAGGGGACCAAAAACTGAAGTTATGTTTATACTTTAATAATATGGCAACCATCTCATTACACCTGAGTTAAAAGCGCAAACAAGTGATTATTTAGCATAACTACATAATGGCTAACAATTTAGGGGAGAAAACTTACATAGCTGTTACCAAGGATTTGAGCTGACAAATCTTCTTCTCTGTATATTTTAATTTAGTCATTCACTCCTATCATCTGCATGTTAGTTTCCTTTGTGCTTCTGGTTGTCCCCACTTTTCATATATTACCAGCATATTTTTCTGCAGCATAATGCCTTCAAAGAATCAGGTGTAGTTTCACTGTAACTTCTATGCTTATGTTCTTTTTCAAGGACCTTTAGGTTTTAAACTTTCTTTGGTGTTGAGAACACTCACTTCCAGGATCATGAAGACATCTTGCAATTTTGATGGTATAATTGTGTAGGGGAACCTGTGAATTCATCCTGCTTGCCTACCAAATTATATAAATACAAATCATCTCCCTAGATTTTCTAAAGGACATATAATACTGCACAATGTATTCTGTATCTAGTGCCTGTTCATATAAAATTGTTCAGTAATGAAGTCATTGTAATTCTACAGAGTACTAAGAACTTTCAGCAAATTTCACAAAAAAATCTTCAGCCAGATGATGTATGTTTGAACATACCTCATTTCATTGTGTTTGAGTTATTGAACTCTGCAGGTATTTCATATTTTACAAATTGAAGGTTTATGACAACACTGCTTTGCACAGTCTATCAACACTATTTTTTCCAGTAGCATGTCTTCATTTAATGTGTCTACCACCTTTTGTTTGTTCTTACAATATTTCTTTTTTTTATACTGTTATTACACATACACTGTCCCAAACCAAACCACTCCATCTAGTTCATATGCACCCAAAGTGAACCTATAGGTTAGAATTGGGTTTCTGATTTACAGGAGACAGGCTCATCTTTCTGAAGTGGCTGGTGGAGCTGAGCTGCTGGACTTGCACCAGGTAGTCCAACACTTAGTACTAAGGAATGTTTTGCTAGCAAGTTTTTTTTTAAAGACTACCCATCACTCATTGTAGCTGAGCTTATTTGAACTGATCATTACCATTTAAGGCAGAGTACAACTGCTTCTTAATGGTTCTTGAAACTGTAAATACTTACCATGATAAAACAGTATCATCTTTCTCTCAAGGAACAGTGTTTCAGTTTGAATTACCATGTTTTCATTACTCTATGAGATAGGTTTTGTATCAAACTGACTGGACTAGGGTCATCAGTAGTTTGACAGTTGAGACTTCTCTAGACTCCTCCATTATGGGATAACTGTGATAATTTAAGCACTTGTGAAAAGTTTAGAATGAAATGCAGATCTTTACTTGGTGGTGTGGTCTACATCATAGTTTCCCAAAGTGGGCACCACCGCCCACCCCACCATTCCCACCGCGGTGTGGAATGATCTAAGGGCATTGTAAGAACAGATTCCTATACTTTATTTTGGATTCTGGGCTGAAGTACAAAAGGTTTTCATTGCTATGGAGGACATGAGGAATTTTTTTTTAAGAGGACAGTAGACCATATAATTTTGGGAACCTCTGGCCTACATTTTACACACACAAACACAAACACACACGATCACACGTGTGTGTGTGTGTGTGTGTGTGTGTGGCAGACATCAGTGTCCTTTATCCTAATTCAGGTACACTCTCTCCCAGTGAACCCACTGATTACACAGATGTTTTCAGGTTTTATACGTTAGAATCATGGTGGTGATTAAACACATTTTGACTTTTTCTCAAAGAAAAACAACTGTATAAAAAAAACTGGGTGATATTCAATGCCTTCCTAACAAATTTACCCAAATGACTGTCCATTGTTTTACCACTTTACAATAATGTGATGACAGCCTCAGTACCTGCATGACCAGATAGCTAGCCATTCTGCATCATTTGTGCCTGGGAATTTGATCCTACTCTGTCTAGTCTTCAAGTGGTAGTCTTACATGGATTAGTGTCTGGGAATTTTATCTCTGGGCTCCATTGAGTCTGGGAACTGGAGTGCCACTTTTACTTCTTATACCATTCTACATCTTCTTGGATTACAATACCATCTGAACTACATTTACATTTGCCATTAATTAAAGTTGGCTTATTCTACCACATAAATCCAGCTAGAGCAGGAGATGTACAGTGAAGTTGGAAACATGGGAAATTTAGGATAGATGATCTCTCAAGACTAGTAATAGGAGCAGTAATACCAGGAGGGTAGAGGGAATAGAAATAGAATAGAAAGGGAGAACCAATTTTAGGGATCTACATGTAACCTCCTCTCTGGGGCATGGGCAACAGGGAAGTGAGTATTGGGACACATTGGACAGTGTACAGTATGAAGATAATAACAATTTGTAAATTACTAAGGGTTCATTGGGGAGACGGGAGGAAGGGAAATATAGGGTGCTGATACTGGGGGCCTGGATGGAGGGAGGATGTTTTGAGAGTGATGATGGCAAAATCATGTAAATGTGGCCTGTATACAGCTGATGTATGTATGAACTGTGATAGGAGTTATATGAGTCCCCAGTAAAATGATTCATTAAAATAATACAATATAAATTAAACAGAAAGAAAAAACATAAGTTGGCTGCCATTGCAGAAGCCAATAACTGGTTATTGAACCCATCCCCTTTGTCTTGTCCTTTTCTCCCTAATTGCTTGCCAGGGCTCCAGCTACTCAGATCAGAGGCTACCTCACTAGCCTAACAGAAGTATTCTATTAGGATAAAATTCTTATGCAGCCACTAGTAAGACAATCAAATACATAAAGAAAATAATTTGAAGAAGAAATAAATCCAAATTGAGAAAACCTGAGAAATACTTATTTTGCATTGAATTATAAATATTAGCCCTTATCCATAAAAATCACAATAGAGACAGAAGTGCCTTATAAATAGTTATGGATAATTTACATTAGAAAGAAAACACCCTATCACACACAGGTCCTTTAGAGTCAATGAAAAAGATTCCACTTTGTGTTAAGACAATGATAATTGAATAACTGACACAGGAAATCTGGAAAACATAATCCTTGGATTCGAGTAGCTTTTCTGGTAAAATATCTTAGGCCCTGGCAGACAGCACGGACTCAGCAGCCGGCTTCTATCAGCCTGGCTGCCTCCAGAATATTGGAAATGCTGAGGGAACAGTTCAAAATGTGAGAGAGGCTTCCAACTAAGTCTATTTTCACATAATTGCCTCTTTTCTAAGTCTAAATTCTTAAACATTAAAGCAAAACAATTCTCTTCCACCAGCATTCAAACCTTTATCCTCCAAACCATCACTTCTAAGCAAACAAAGTCATCCTCTCCCTTTCTAAACCAACCCTATTGCGCTTCAGGTGATTACAGCTGATAGCAATCCTTGAGGGCAGGTTAGAATTTCCCCACGGGGTTTCAAAAGCTGTAATTTTAAAGAAGAGTCACTGTGATAGGAGGTTAAAATATTTAGCCATTAATCAAAGCATACATCAACTTCCTTGAGAGAGATCTACAGCTCTGGAAATCCCGTGAGGTAGTTCTACTCTGTCATGTAGAGTCATCTGGCTTAGAATCAACTTGACAGTGTCTTTAAATTTGGTTTTAACTTTTATGGAAGCCACTATCACATCTTCCTCCTACAGAGCGGCTGCTATATTGAAACTTCCTCTCCTGAGCCACATAGCACTTAACCTCTGCATCACCAGGGCTTCTTTGCTTCTTACTGATTCCAAAAATTGCTTGAGGTACTTGACCTAAAATTTCAGCAAGTTTTCTTTTAAGTCAGTAATAGAAAGATAAATGCTAATGAATTTCCTGTGTAGCTCCTTTGACCAGTTCCCCATCAAATCTCAGCAGAGGCATACCATATTCAGTAATTGGTCAGGTTTGATGAAAATAAATAACTACAAATATGGATGTACATACTACTTAAATACTCAAATGATTGCACAGCCAAGATAGAAATAGCTATGCTTTAAATGTTGATAGTAAAAGAAATCTTAACATTTACACTGAGCTCATCAAAAATTAACTTCTAAAGAATTTTGAAACAGATATACTTGATACTTTCTAGCATATAAATACATTAATAAATGGTAGTTGCTAATTCTTTCAACTGCATTTTCACCCAGTAAATGCAATATCATTTTTGTGTTTTTTTTTGGGGGGTTGAGGTTTTTTAGGAAGAAAGGGGGAGGGGGAGGAAGAGAAGAAAGGGGAAGGAGGGAGAGAGAGAGAGCTGACGATATAATATTTGACTAAGGGATTGTGCTTAGGACACAGCTTCAATAAAAGTGCTTTGAAAAGTTATTTTGAATAAATAAAAATAACATGGGTAGATATTTTATATTGTTTGCATCAATTCTTTTTCTCAACATATGCATATTTTTCCAAAATTTGGATCATTCTGAATCTTGTACATATTCTACTTTGATTTTATTTTTCCTTTCTAATTATTTAATTTTGTATTTCATAACATTTCCCTAAGTATTCAATTTCATTTAAAATAAAAAATTTAATGAAAATATAATGAATCAGAATGGCATACTCTGATTCATTATACATTAATTTTTTTACATTAAATTATTTTACATTAAATTACATTAAATTTTACATTAAATTATTTCTGATTTAATTCTCATTGTAAGAAAATAATGTGTAAATTCACTACATATTTTTCAAAATTATTGATTATTTTCTTAAGGTAGATTTCTAGAATTAGAATTATTAGTGAAAATATAATTAGCATTTTTATGATTTTTAAAGATAAGAAAGATGTGCTCTAAAAATTTGTATCAAATTGAACTTCTATGATGATTGAAAATATTTTGTTTAATATAAAGTGACTGTTACTAATGCTAGATGCCTCCAAGTTGGCTTTGACCCTGTAGAAAGAGAATGAAGCACTGTTCATTTGTGGGCCACCACCACCATAATGATTAAGTGTTCAGTAATCCAGCGTTGAACAACCACAGAGCTTGTAGGTGCAATAGCTATAATATCTGAAGTTCTGAGCAAAGTCAGAGAAGATAGGAAAGGTAGGAGAGAAATCAAATAAAGGAGTCAGGCACATTTTAGTGTAGCATGCTCACCTCCGGGGCAGCCGTGATCTCAGCAGCCAGGTCCACATAGAGAGAAGGAGGAGAAAGAGCCATTACTCACTGTCTTAGGGATAGTTATAGGTAGCCATCAAACATGCATATTTAGTAGTTAAATATGTCACAAGGTGGGTGGTAACCACAGTAAAATCCCTGAGCTCACAGGTGAGGAAACCTAATGCCTGCATTAGGGGAAGGCAGGAGGGGGGGGAGGGGTGAGTGCTACAGCTGGAGGAGATAAGAAAGTCTGCTTCTGCAGGGAGATGGAATCAACCAGGTACTCACTTTAAGGCAACAACGATGTTAGGCAAGAATCTGTAGGAATGATATTTAAAGCAGAATAATGTACTTGGACTTTACCACTAACTTACTAAAGTGGTAGCTTGTCAACCATGGAATACTAGCTTTGCAGATTCCCTCTGTTATAAGTTAGGGACTAGCGTCCTAGTCATCTTTCCCTCAGTGTTAGTTTCCCATATTTAAGATTGAGTGCATTGTTTCAGCCACTACATCAATTCATCTCATAAAGTCTTTCTTTTTTTAAAATGGCCTTCTACTTCACCAATAATATGTCTTTTTTTGCCTGGATTAGTGTCTCCTGATAACATGTCCATTGTAGATGAGACAAAGTCTTGCCATTCTCAATTCTGAGACACATTATGGCCGTTTGCCTACCAGATCAAGTTGTTTGTTATGCTGGCAGTTTATGAATTTGTAATATATTTTTGCCAACACAAAAATTAAAAAGCAGCAATTCTTCTTTGATCCTTCTTATATATTTCCAGCTTTCAACATGCTTTTGAGGGTATTGAAACTACTGTGACTTGGATCAGGTACACTTTTATCCTCACAATGACATCTTGATTTTTTTTAATACTTTAAAGATATCTTATTCAACAAATTTGTCTGAGGTGACTTGATTTCTGTACTACTGATTCTAGGAGCCTTAGTTGTGGATTCAAGTAAAATAAAGAATTAAATAGCATCAAACTTTATTCTTTTTACTGTATTGTTGTCTACTGGTACAGTTATACTGATTTAGGTTTTCTCAACATTGTATTATAATCCATATGAAGACTATAGTCTTCAAATTTCATTAGAAGGTACTTCAAATCTCTTTTTCAGCCAAAACATATTGTGTCATTTTTGTATTGAAAGTAATTAA
>PVJH01033484.1:0-21509 GCA_004026705.1 Nesogale talazaci | reverse complement strand
GCCCTCAGGGGTAAAAGCATGCTCGTGAGAGCAGCATGTGCCATCAAGGAACAACCAAGAAAGCCCGAATAATAGTTACAGCCTGTCCAGTCTTCTCCCGAAGTCACTTCATCTGACTTCTCAGTGTTTCTCCTTCTTCCAGACACGAGGATCCTAGGGGCGGGCAATGAAGCACCAGGGGAGCTGACAGGGTTAGACTGATCCACCAGGTCTAAATGCTCCAGCACCATTCCTTACAATGAACTCACTGCCATCAAGTCTGTGCCCACTCAGAGCAGTCCTACAGGGCCAAGCAGAGCTGCCCTAGGGAACAAGCGTCTGAGCGTTTAAAGCTCTGCGGGAGTCTTGCCTTGTCTTTCTTCCCCCAGGGTGGCTGGCAGATTCGTTCCGATGACTTTGTGGTTAGTCTCCTGCCCTGCCACCAAGCGTCAAATCCTAATCAGACAGAAAGAGAGCCTCGTGGTCTCAGCGAAACTTCCGGGCTCAGACAGACTGAGGAAAGCAGTCAGTGAAAGCGTTACAGAGGACAGGAGAAGGTGGTCTTGGAGATGTCATCAGGAAGGGTCAGTTCCTAGAGGAGGACATCGTGCTTGGTGATGTAGATGAGATGGTTGCTGAGATGGGCTGGCAGAGCAACCCCAATAACAGACTAACGCGTGCCAACCCTCGGCTGAGGCAGGCGTTACAGCGCTTCCTTCAGTTACGTGCACGCACGGTCCTCATGAGTGGAGTCCACCTGACAGGAGCAACAGCTCTCCAGTGGGCTATGGGAGTAATATAAGGACATCTTTATTATTTTTCTGCCTATTGTTTGCCTGTGCCTCAGGAAGGGAAAAGGAGCCCTGGTGGCATCATGGGTAGCATGCTGAATTGCTGACCTCAGCAGTTCAAAACCACCAGTAGCTTCACAGGAAAAAGATGAGGCATTCTACTTCAGTAAAGAGTTGCAGTCATGGAAACCGTTCTTCCCTTTCCTATGGGGTCGCTGTGAATCAGTATCAACTAGACAGAAATGAGTTGGGTGTTCTGCTTTCTTGTGTGTGTGTGGCTTTCCCCCCTGGGTTTTAGGGAGTGAAAGGCAATATCTTCATGTATTTTGAAGTTCCTGGTATATATGATCCTGGAAGAACAGTCACTGCCCACACCCTCCCCCTTCTAATGGTCTCAAGAGGAAGACCCATCCATTCATAGGAAAACTAATGTGGGGATTGAATAATGCACAGATGAGAAGTCCAAGGCACTTCTGAAAACAAAAATAGGGAGAATTGATTTAGCTTCCAGGAAGCCTATTGGGTGACCCTAGGAATTCAGTTTGGATCAGACAAGTAGGATCAGCATTGGACAAGTATGACATCCCCAAGGGCCAGAGAAACCCAATTGAGAACAACTTCCAGATGTCTTCTTGCCTGGAGGCAGAGGCCTGAACCTAATGAAGTGTTAGAGCATCTTCTCCTCTTTCCCTACTACCCCCCTGAAAGAACGACGTTGGGGGAGATAAATGATGGGAGGTAACAGGGAAGCCTGATGTACTCTGTGCTGTATTGCTTAGGCAGACAAGCAAAACATCTCAGTAAGTGATTTCACTTGATACAACAAAGCCAAACCTTTATCATGTAAACGTACAAGGAATGCAACAGCGAGGAGGTTGTAAACATCTCAGAGCATCCCTGCAAGTCAACCCTGTATGGAGACATATTTCAATGGAGGTGACAGGGGTGGGGCAAGGATGAAGCTTGCCAAGTTATGGTGCTGTGATTTGCAGAGAGAATAGCTTGAATATTTCAAATCATTTCCTTTACGTTAGTACCTAATCTCCCAGCTGTTCTCTGAGCATTGGCACAAATGCTGGGAAACAGTCAGCCTCAAATACAAAAGCCATAGGGCTTCTTCAAATTGCATTGTCTTGCTACATTTGGTGTGTCATGTCAATGCACACTCCTATACAGCTTCTGGGCGAAGGGAATTTTGTCTGATGATGAATTTAAAAGAAAATAGGTTGATTCTATCCAAGCCACTTAAAATTAGATAGAGCTTAGACTCTGTTGTCTCTGAAGGCTTGCAGGGACTTGACTCTGCGGCTACTATCTCCAGGTTTGCTTGCTTCTCTGGGCCGGGAGATCTGAAGGGACCAGGAGCCAATAAGCCTCAGGAAAGTGGAACTAACATTGAACACCAGGGTCTCAGCTAGAACCTGGCTCCACTCAACATGAAGTAGGTTCTGTGTGATGAACTGGGGAGCCTGTTTACATCAGTTAACTCATCCAGCTCTGCGAGGCTCCCAGTAAACTAAGCTGTTGCTTCCAAATATAGTTCAACGCATGACGGCTTTTTGTGTGTCAGAATACAGCAATGGCAATAGCTGCTGTTTTCAGATGTCATTCACCAGGACTTCCTTCTGAAATGTCTTTGGATAGACTTGAACTTCCAACCTGTCCGTTAGCAGATAAGTCTGTTAACTGCTTGCTTTAGCCAAAGACTGTGAAGTGCATGGTTTGGGCTCCATTTCTTTCAGATAAGAAAACTGAGATACATGGGGGTAAAGCAATGTGCCCGAGGACCCTACATCTAAGAAGCATGTAGTCAGTCTTTGAATGAAGATATTTAATGTTAGCATGTAGTTTCTTCTCTATCACTCCAGGAAGCAGCTTGAATCTATAGTCATCTCACCATCCCTTCTTTTTGGCACACCTGACAGACATGCATCGGGCATCTACTTGTACCAGGTGCCAGGGATATAAACCTGACTTAGACATTCTGCACAGCAAGATTGTAGAATCTAGTGGAACTCCCAGTCTATTCTTGAAATATTTATTCAACAAATATTTAACATTTAGTAGAACAAACAGCTGCCCGATTCTAGCAGAGTCCGCGAGCAATTGTTTTAATGCCCCACACTTGTTAGTGCTATTATTTTATGAGTGGGTGGCAGCACCTATTATCCATGCTTAATAGGCAAGCCACCTCTGGTCCATACCTGAGGCCACCTCATCTCTGGAGATTCTGATTCCGTAGGTCTGCAAGCGGCCCAGACACCTGTAAGTACTGGAAGCCTCTCACCACCCATATGTCAATCTGTTGAACTATAGTGGCTCATATATTGCTATGAGGCTGGGACCTATGTCGTCGATATTTCAAATACCAGAATGGTCATTCATGGTGGACAGATTTCAAAAGAACTTCCAGACTAAGATTAGGAGGAATGGTCAATGAAGTTACTCCCAAAATACATCTGAGAAAATCCTATGTGTTCGTCTGAGTAGACAGAGAAACAAAATTGATAGGAACTCATATTTTATAAGAGAGAGTTTTATATAAAGGGTAAGTGTACATTAAGAAAGCATCCCAACCCAATGCCGTCCAAGCCCATAAGTCCAACATTAGCCCATGTGTCCAACACCAATGTACAAAGTCTCCCTCAATCTCATGAAACACATGCAGTGACACCAAATCCAGGAGGAAAGCCAAAATAGTGAGCATGTAAGCATCTCAGCGATGGCAGGGGTCTCCACACGACTTCCCCAGCACCCAGGGCTGAATCAGGCTAGGCCCATGTGGCTTTTCTTCAGGGATGTCTCTCAGGAAGTCATCCTTGCCAGCTGAAATAGGGAACTGGCTAAGGCAGCTGCACCCTGGTCCAAACATCAGGGAGCAAGAGACCAGAAAGACGAGGCTCACCATGCCAATGATCTCTCCATCCTTCAATTAATCCCACATGTTCACTGGTGAGGTTGCCACAGTAAGCCTTAACTATCACACCCTAGGAACCACATAATAATATTGTCTAATACAGTGCTGGACAGTGAGCCTGTTAGATTGGAACACAACCCAGAATAGTCATAACAGCAGACAGCAGACTTGGATATGATGATGCCCAGTGGGACATCCTTCCATTGTATTGTACATACGCTGACTTAACAGCAATGACAACACAGGGGTGATGCTTCTGTCAATGGAAATCAAACCTTGGAGAGAGCACACTCTTTGGAGAAGTCAATATAACTTTGTTTTCTTGATTTACAGCTTTCATTTTGGCCTGGGAAATCAATGACTGGGATTTGGCCCCTTTCTAGTCTTGGATTGTCATATTTCATAGACTCACTTCTAGACTTGACTTTCAAGAAAACAAACAACCCAAACCAAACCCTTGGTTCTTGAGTCAATTCTAATACATCGCAACCCCGTCAACAGAATAGAACTGTCCTGGAGGGTTTCCAAGGCTGTCAATCTTTGACAGTCTCTGCTTCCAATCCACCCAAGTGGCTGGTGGATTGGAACCATTGGTCTGGTGGTCAGCAGTCCAATGCTTACCCTACAGCACCAGTGGAGCTTGCTAGGCTAGACATTCGCTGCCTAATATGGCTCACTTACCAGTATTTGAAAATTACACATTTGAAAGATTCATTATTGAATTTGCTTGACATTCATCTTACTTCTTCACCTTCCTGAAGACATTCTCCCAAAGGCACCCACAACTTCTGAAACTCTCCCTGATACAACTCTCACTACCTCCTCCTGCTGCTTGGACTATTTACCGTTTCCCAGTCTTTGCTCCAGTCCTTATTCTTTAATTTTGTATTCGTTTTTGATATACACTTTCGTACCTCTGACCCGTGAGGGTTTAAGCCAGTGTGACATGTGCCCCCCACTTCCCGCCTCTGCCACCCAGTCCTGCTTCCTACAACCCTAGGTCCAGTTATTTGGTGGTGGTGGTGGTGGTGGTGTGTGTGTGTGTGTGTGTGTGTGTGTGTCAGAAAACCTGTAAGATGAAGATCATGAATATAATGATGGAACAAGAACAGCAGTAGGTGGTGCAGAAAGATTCATCTTCTTTGTCCAACTCATGGACACATATCGGGATGCCTAAGACTGATCATCCATTCACCCCAGGCCTTGAGCATTCATCTCTGCCTCTTCGACCTCAGTCTCCTTTTGAAATTCCATCACTAAACCTAAGAA
This sequence comes from Nesogale talazaci, assembly GCA_004026705.1. Classification (NCBI taxonomy): domain Eukaryota; kingdom Metazoa; phylum Chordata; class Mammalia; order Afrosoricida; family Tenrecidae; genus Nesogale; species Nesogale talazaci. The sequence goes on along the minus strand of PVJH01033484.1, from coordinate 16,553 downwards.
AGAGAATCATGTAAAAGAATAGACCGCTGCCATTGAGTTGATTTTGAACCAAAGCAACTCTAGAGGGCAGAGTAAAACAGCCCATGTGGGTTTCCCAGGCTCTAATTCTTACTAGAGTGGAGACGTTCTTCTTTCTCCCATGGCCGGTGATTTCTAACTGCTAGCCTTGTGATTAGCAGTCTAGTGTGTCATGCACTATGCATCGGGGCTCCTTACCTAAAAGAAAGCAATCAGGATGTCTCAGTCCAAACATTTGGCCCAAGCCCTTTACATTACAGATGACAAACATTGACACTCCTACTTCCCTCAAAGACAAGCAGCCTTGTCTTGCCAGTAGCTAGGACCAGAACCTGGAGGCGCTAAGACATCCTTCTACGGGAAAGGAGATGACCATGTGTTTGTGTCAGGCTCCATCCAGAGCACGCACCTCCAGATGGCCAGGGATAGCAACTCCCTTCTCAATCCACTCAGATGGATACCAGGACAACCGCTCTGGTAGAACTAGCTAGAACAGAGGGATTTCCATGGAGGGTCAGCTCTGTGGTTCAGCAGGCCAGCCAGTAGTGTGTCAGCCAGCAATCCAGGGGGTCATTAACACACAGGAAGGATGACAAGCTTATGCTTCCTGTCTCTGGCCATATACCGTAGACCCACCTTACACACCAGGAGTGGCCCTGGCTGAAGACGGGAATCAAAGGAAGGGCTATACCTGCAGCTGCAGGTTAATAGTGGATGAATTACATCCTCAGAAAACAGTTTTTTCCTCTCGATGCATTATCTGGACCATTTCAAAGTCCTTTGTCTGGGCTAAGCTGGCTGCGGGTGATGTTTGCAGGCCGCGGACTTGCAGAAAAGATGTATTTTCTGACAGGGAGGAGGTCACTCGGGCAGAGGCCATTACAATGTGCTGTGGTTGGGGCAGAATTTCCTGGATCCCGATCGATGTGGCCTCTGGGCATTACTCAAGCATTGGGATTAGTGTGCTGGCCAAGAAAATGCTCTTCAAATTGGTGGACAAGTCAAATGCCAGAGAAAAGTCAGTCTCTCATTTACCTTCAATCTCTCAGGGCTTAAAGTTAGGACCCCCCCCCGCCAGATCAGCAAGACGTCAGGGGTCAGAATAGGGAGCTGGACAAGTGGGGGTACTATGGAGGAAGGGGCTGGCTCAGGGGTGGTGAGTTCAAAGAACTCAGCTGATGAGGGGGAGACTGAGGTCCCAATCATTAGCTCTGTCCTTGACTCACTACATGCCCCTGAGGAGGTGAGTCACTCCTCTGTGTTTCTGTTTACTCATCCGTGGAGGGGGATTAACAGTACCTACTCACAGATGGCTTTGCTGCATGACACACATTAGACACTAAACTGAAAAAACTAAACTCATGCTCCTGGAGTCAATACTGACTCATAACGATCCCATTGAGCAGGGTAGAACTGCCCCTGTAACTTCCTGAGACTGGGCTCTCCCTCATCATGCTCCTGAACATTAGACACAGAGATGCTAAAACTCTTTGAAAACATAGCAGCTATGTTATCACTTGGACACAATTTTGGAAAACGGCAGTCCTTCTTATCCACCCCCCTAGAGGTGCATAGGTGGGAACAGACTGGGTTGTAATCTGTCCTTTCTGCAACCCAGCCAAATTTCAGGTGAGTGAAAATAATTTTAAAAGGGTTGCAGCGATTCATGGACAGAAAAATGCCAGAAATCCAAGCCAGATTCAGCAGAGAACATGGAGTGGAGGATGTCATTACTGATGTTGGATAGATCTTGGCTGAAAGCAGAGACTATCACAGCACCACTTACCTGCGTTTTATTGACTATGCAAAGTCATTCCACTGTGTGGATCATAACAGACTATAGAAAGCATTGGGAACACTTCATTGTGTTCCTGTGGAATTCATCATAGAGCAAGAGGCAGTCATTCCAACAGAACAAGAGGGTACAACATGGTTTAAAATCCTGAGAGGAGTACAGTCCAGGTGTTTTCTTTCATCATACTTCTTCCATCTGCATGCTGAACAAGTAATCCAAGAACAAACTGAACTATGTGAATAAGAATGCAACATCAGGATTGGAGGTAATCTCACTCTTGACCTGTGAAATGCCGATGACCAATCTTGTTCTTTGGAAGTGAGGAGGACATGAAGCCCTTGCTGGAGAAGATCAAGCCCTTGCCTTCAGTATGGACTGCAACGTAATGTAAAGGAAAGTAAAATCCCACAACTGATCCAGTAGACAAGATCATGATCACCAGAGAGATGATTGAAGTTGTCAAGGACTTCATGTTACCTGAATCCACAGTTAATCAATGCCCATGGAGAGAAGCAGTCAGAAAATTAAATTACATATTGCACTGGGAAGATCTTCAAGAAATTACTTCTTTAAACCATTAAAGAGCAAATACACTTCTCTGAGGACTAAAGTGCTCCTGACCCAAGCCATGGCATTTGAAATAGCCTCACAGACATCCTGTGAAATTAGGCAATGAATAAGGAAGACCAAAGGAGAATTGATCCATTTGAATTGTGGTGTTTACAAAGAATATTGCACATACCATGAATTACCAGAAGAAAAAAAAAATCTATCTCGGAAGTAGAGCCAAAATTTGCCTTACATCTGTTGGACAGGTTTTCAGGAAGGATCCATCCGTGAAGAAGGATATCAGGCTTGGTAAAGCAGAGGCTCCCCCCAAAAAAGACCTACTATCATGAGCTGGATTGTTGCGATGGGTGTAACAGTGATTGTGAAGGTGATACAGGGCACAATAGTTGTTTTGTACTTATGGTTGCTACCGGTCTGAACCATTCAAAACTTTTGAACAACAACAACAGCACTAAATGATTTGGAGTCCCCAAGTGACGCCAGCAAAAGGTTGGAGGTTCAACCAAGAGATGACTTGAAAGAAAGGTCTGATGACTTCCTTTTGAAAAATCAGTGATTGACAATCTTATGGAGCCCAGTCTTGCTGTGGTATACGTGGTGTTTCTGGGAGGTTCACTTGACAGTAACTGGCTACTTAAAACAACTCATGGGTGTTGCTGCACCCAGTGGCCATCCGTAAGAAATTGGCACCTCACTGGAACAATTCCTTGTGCTTATCTCACCAGCTCAGAGCTGTGCTTCCCACATGCAAGCTGGCACCAAATGTATCTGGACTCTGGGCTCTCGTTGGAGTTTGGCTCCTGTGAGTTTTGGAGCCTGTCACTTTTTACAGGAGTAGAAAGCCTCTTCTTTCTCTCACAGAGTGGCTAGTAGTTTCCAACTACTGACCTGGGAGGTAACAGTCTAATGCAGAAGCACTAACAAGCACTGCTAATGTACTCTTGTGTCTGTGAGCAACTTTGACCTTATCTGGTGAGTCCCCTGTGGTCTCCCTTCTGGTGATTTACAATAGACTCACCCAGGTGGGCAGTGGAAGGGGTAGAGGAACAGAACAGGAAGGAGAGAATCCCAGTTCTGGTATGTAAGAACTGAGCACTCTTCTTGAGGAACTACAGGGAAGGGGGAGGAACATGGTTCATTTCAAAGACGTGTCACGAGACCCCCAATGAGATTGCCTTCATCCAAGCACACCACACGATGCCCTGCACATCGTGGGCATCCAGCCCGCCCACCACACACATTCATTTTGAGTCTCAGGTCCCTCTGGGAAGCAGTCTGCGGAGCTTCTGCTTTGCCCCAGCCTCAAGCTGGCATTTCCATGAAAATAAAGCTCAGCTTCTTTTCTCTGCATTAATGTTGCCTTCGCTGTCTGCTTCCGTGGCCTTAGCTGAGAAAATAAATAAATAAACAAGAGATGGGGTGAGAGGTTGGGGAAGGGATGTGGCAAAAGACAAAGAGAGAAAGAGAGTGGGAGATTGATTTCTGGGCAGAATTTATACCTTTTTGGCTTTTTCAAAGGTAAATGAATAGATTGTTGTTGTTTTCCTGCCTGCCGCTGCGGAGCGTGCGCACGCGCCTCTGTTATGTATGGACCCTTTTAAAGGCTTCTGGAAGCAATCCCTAACATTTTCTATAGGTGCAGACAGATAATTGAATGCTTTCAAAGACCACTGTGAGGCAGGGAAAGTTCAATTTTGCTGTGTGCCGTCGCCTGCATTGAGTGAGCGGGCGATGTGTGTTTGCCTGGGGAAGCTGAATTCCTCTTGCGCTTTTCTTCCCACCGCGGCCCCCTCGCCCTTTATCCCTCCCATCTCTGATGAAGCACTTAGACAGAGGACAAGAAACAATATATGATTGCCCCAAAGTCACATCGAATAAGCACAGCAACGGCTCCAAGCCACTTCTCTGGCTGTGAATGGGAAGTGCTGCCTCCTCTCTCCCAGGCCTGACAGACAAGGGCCTTTCTGCTTGCGCAGGAGCTCAGGCAGCTCTGGGCCAAGGGAGCTCTTTGTTTTCATTTGTTGCCAGTGCGGGTAGAACAAAGTGGCGTGGGACGAGGGGAAGGGGTGACTTCCTCCTGCTGTTATTTGTTCGCCTGACTGCCATGGTGAGGGGGTGCACATTGGATATACTAGGGAGGTGAGTGTGTGTGTGTGTGTGAGAGAGAGAGAGAGAGAGAGAGAGAGACTTCTTGCAGGGCAACAAGAAGCATATGCTGCATCAAGATAGTGTGGTGGGCTACATATTGCAGAGTTGTTAACCACAAGATCAACAGTTCAAACCCACCAGCCACTCTGAGGCAGAATGATGAGACTGTCTACTCCCCCAAAAGATTTAAAGTCTCAGAAACCCAGAGGCAGTTCTACTTTGTCACACGCTGTGACTCTGAGATGGAATCAACTTGTTGATCGTGATTTTTTTTAATTTAAGGAGCTCCGGGGGTGTGCCACGGGTTCGACATTGGACCGCTAGCTGAAAGGTGGATGATGCATTGGAAGAAAGACGTGACTAACTGCTCCAATAAAGATGTATGATCTCATAAATCCTACTCACGGTGGCTATGACTTAGAATCAACTTGGTGATCTGGGATTTTTGCTTGTTGGTTTGTCTTTCATGGAGGCTCTTAAGGGAAGGAGGTCAAGAAAGCCCTCCCCGCATCAAGCATTGACAACCAATCTTTACAAAGTCTCCAGAGCCTAGTCCTCTCTCATTTTCTTTCTAGACTAGATTCTGACCCACAGCAATACTGTGTGTTGCTGGGTAGAACAGATTCATGGGTTTTTCTTGGCTATAATCATCCAAGATGCAGATCTCCAGGCCTTTCTTTCGTGGTGCTGCTGGGTAGGTTTGCATTAGTCGTGAGCACAGACCACTCATGGCACGCAGGGATTTCACACCCACTCTAAAAATGCCTTTCTCATTGTATAGGAATAGAAATGAAAATGAGGTTTAGAGATATAAGTGAATTCCCTAAAGCCAAGTTGAACTGGCTTTAATGTCAGAGCCATTTGGATAGCCTGAATGTATTTGAATTGCCCCCTTGCATTTGTAGGATAGGACACAGAATCCTTAGGGTTTCAGATTCAGGCACTGGGAAATACTTAGCAAGGTGACTTCTTGTGGTGTGTGGGAGGGGTGTGACAGAAGACACGGGGCTCATCCTGGATGCTCTAAGAAAGGATGCTCCAGGCATTTCCATGGCATTACTGTGTCTCCCAGACTAACTGCCACTTGGAGGCAGGGAGTACCCACCCTAGGATGGACCTTGACTAAGAGGTTCGTGGACATTAGCTACAGTCCTCATGCCTCACTCAGAGCCTACAGCTCACCTGCTCAAGGTCACCATCCTCATGGAGGCCAGTCCAGGATTCTAACCCAAACTCTTCCTTTACATTAAGTGGGTTTATTTTCTCTCGGGGAATGAGTGAAGGGCTTCCTCCATGGGCCAAAGGTGCATCCTTTGGCTATCCTAGCTTTTCAGGCCCCGTCACTGTTCTTCCCCATGGGTCTGTGTTGGCACCTCTTCTAGAACGTACTCAAATGCTCACCCACAGATGCTCCTTCACTCTGTTTCTGTGCGTAGAAGGCAAACTCCCCCAAGAGCTAAGGTGTAAGGGAAAAACCTCTAGTGTTCCATCCTTCTGCATCCAGTCTGAAGGTTCTGGCTGTCAAAGACTGCGTACCCTCTCCACCCACCATGGGCTGCACGAAGTCCGGCCTGCCTGTGGCATTCTCTTATGCACTACTCATTTCAGTCCTAGGAGGATCAGATGATCGCTTGCCCATTTTGCAGATGGAGAAGTCTGTCTCGGGGATGTGACATCGCCTAAGATCAAGCACATAGCAAAACTCCTGACGATATTTGTACCATAAGACTCATGCTCCGCTCTGTTTCCAGCCTCACGGTAGCTATTGATGAAAGGGATGTTCCACCTGTTACTGCTAGACTTCCCAGGTCTTGCTCCCATCGCAATTTTCAGAGATATTTAGTGTTAACAGATCCTGACATGGAGCCCTGACTCTCTCGGACATGCCTCTGTCAAACCTGCCATAGAGTTCTGCTTTGTCATTCTGGGGACACAGTTGCTGAGCGTCCCTGTTCCTTGAGGAGTTCTGACCTGACTCTCTCCTTATCCATTTTTTATTACTCTCAGAGGCAATAGTGCTTAAGGGCTTGGATTTGGAGCCAGATGGCCTGACTTGGATCTTACCACTAGCTGTGTGATCTTGGATAACATGGTTATGTATGGCTTGCTTTCATTATCTGTAAAGTGGGAATAATAATAATATCCACTTCGTGTGGTTTTTACGTGACAAACGTGAGCTGTAAGTAAGGCATTCTTACTTAGAACTTTGACTGGAATGTAAAAAACAATAAATGCTAACATGATAACTTTAACGTTACCATGTTTTATGGAATTATTCCCACTATATCTAGGCAGAATCTTAAGAGTCATTTGGTTGGCACCACATCCAAACCTCAAGCAAATAAAGGATGAGTAATCACAAGACTTAAGTTTGAATCCCAGATCTACCCTTTTTCATTGGCATAGACCACTTAAACAGGAACTCTAGTGGCATAATGGTTATGCTTTGGACCTCTAAATCCAAGATCAGCAGTTCAAACCCACCAACTTTCTACAAGAGAAAGATAAAGCTATCTTTTCTGGTAAATATTGAAAGCCTCAGAAACCCAATGGAGCAATTCTGCTTTGTCCTGTAGAGTGGCTATGCACCAGAATCGACTCACTGGCAGTGGGTTTTATCACTTGGGCACACTGTTTGACCTTTTTGAGTCTCAGTCCCCCCCATTGTGAATAAAGAATGATAATAATGAATACCTGATATTGTGTATAGAATTGTTATAAGGCTCAAATGAAAGAATGCAATGACCAAGGCAGCTGGGGTTTTGTGCATTGATTACTACCTGAGGACAAAGGACAAAGGTAGGGATTATTACCTTAGGCTCAAAGAGGCTAAGCAATTTACCCAGCAAGAAACGGCATGATTACAATGTTAGGGGAAACCACTGTTTCTCTAATTTACACTCTACTGTGGAATGGGGGAAGGTCCACTTTCTCTTCAAGTTCGGTATATTGAATATTCATAAATATTGTTTCTGCCTATCTTCTAGGTCCTACCATCTACCAAGCAACATTATATCTTTTTGGGATCCACAGTCAATACTTAGGGACACAGTAGTTAAGAGATCAAATGGCACGGTGCATTGGGTAAATGTGTGATATAAGATCTCTTTAAAGTGTTGACAAGAAAAGGAGGTGTCATACTTTGAAGACAGGGTGCCAAAGATGCAAGTCGTGATACTTTTAATCTGCTCATCTGAATGTGAAAGTTGGAAGGAAGGCTGAAGAGGAATCGCTGCCTCTGAATTATGGTGCTGGCCAAGAATGTTCAAAGTACCATGGACAGCTGACAGAGCAAATGGTACAAAGAAGTTCAACTAAATACTTCTCAGAGGCAGGATGGCTGGACTTCACCTCACGTACTTGGGACCTATTATTAAATGAAACCAGTGCCTGGAAAAGGACACCACGCTTGCTAACGTAGAAGGGCAGAGAGAAAGAGGAAGACCCGTGAGATAGATTGATGCGGGGCAGGCCACAATGGGCTCAAACATCACAATTGGAGGCTGGTGGAGGACTCGGTGGTGCTTTGTTCTGTTGTACAAAGAGATGTTAAGAGTCACAACTGACTCAATGTAGCCACACAACAACAGCGGCATCTCCCTACCCTTCCCAGATTTATTGCCAAATCACTTCATGGGTGTGGTCTGTCTCCTTAATCGCAACGGAAAGGTCCAGAAGGAGACAACGCACTCAACTTGGGTCCATCAAAACGCCTAACTGAGACTTTCAGATTTCACACTCAGGCTGGAGCCTTAAGGCCAAGAAGGTGCAGGTAGCTTTTGTACTGTTTTTCATATGGAGAACACTAGTCTGCAGCAAAAGAGAAGAGAGAACTAAGGCTCGACTCAATGTAGGAAAAGGTGAAGCAAGACGCCTGCTGACTCTCAACATCCTACTTTCAGGTGATCCTGAGATCAAGTCCCAGCCCTGGCTATGTATAGTTTTTATTATACCAATTCACTGTTTGCTTAAGCTAGCACCAGTTGAATTTTATTCTTTGCTATGAAAACGGACATAATCGTTTTATAAACTAGTTCAGGATTTCCCTAGTGGTCCTCTACTTAGGGGTTGGTAGAAAAGGGTAGGCTCATGGGCAAGTTGTAATTTACCCATGCAGATTGCCTCTTGCCTCAGAGGACCAGATATGGTCTTTGGGGCCAACTCTGTCAACTTGCCTTTTTCCTTCTCACAAAGCTCCTTGCTTAATCCAAATCTATATGCCTGCTGTCAGCCCAGGGATAGCCAGATATATCTGATGCCACTTCTGAAGGCACACACAGATTCCTGCAATGGAGAAGAGCTAACTGAATGTTGCTCACACCCTTTAATCTTCTTGAGTATGGCCTTGAATTAATACCTCACACCAGGGTCCATAGTCTTAAAAACAGTGTCCAACTCCCATTTGCTTTGCTCTATAACATTGTCTTGTGAGTTCATGGGCATGAACCCCAATCTTTACTTACTTATATATTTACTGACCACCCATCTCAGTTGAATAAGACCCATCTTTAGGAGCATGGAATCTCTTTCAGGTGAAGAGGTAAATATAGTTTAATGCAGTGATTTTTTTTTCACTCAAAGTGTTTGGAAGAGGAGGTGGTATTTAACATCTCAGGGAGGAGTACATTTATGTAGCTTTAGAATGTATATTCAATATATGGATTGCTTCTTACAATACAAAACAGAAAAATTCTCAACATGATTGCTTTGTATGGTTTGGGGAAGGTGGATTATAGAGTGAGGCATGAGAGCAGATAATGTAAAAAGATGGAAACTCCTGCCACTTTTTTGTGACCATTTTCATTAAGCTCTAACTGGATATGGTAAGATGAGTAGCTATGCAAAATCATCATCTGTATGCCTCTGTGGGTCTGGAGCATCCTCAGTACTCTGGATGGGAGGCAGCTGCATTGCCTCCCATCCCATCATCACTAGCATCGCCCCCACTCAACAATAAGGGTTATTCTGATCTCTGTTGCCATAAACAAGCTTTTCATGTCTTGAAAATTCATATAAATGTAATCATGCAGTATCTATCCTTTTGTATCTGGAGTCTTTGTTTGACATTTTATTTGTGAAATTCATCTGCATTCTTGAGTGAATATCAGCTCATCATTATTAGTAATATTTATTATTGCTCAGCATCAGTGCAATAGAATCATTGTACAAATGGATAAATACTGTTGATGAATATTTGGATTGTTTACCCGTTCCCCCAATCCAGATCCCCCGGAAACTTCAACAAGAGACTTTATTGCAAATAGGTTCCTTGTCTATTTAATTAGATAAATTAAGATCAGGACAGACCCGTATTCAATGACTGGTGTCCTTATAAACAGTGAAAACAGAGATTCGGAGTCACTCAAGTGAGACCACCCTGTCAAGCATGAAGTAGAGATGAGAGTGATGCATTTGTAAGCCAACAATCACTTGACTTGCCAGACACCACCAGAAGCTAGGCAAGAAGCTTAGAATATACCCTCCCTCAGAGCTCCTGGAAGGAAGGAACCAATCCTGTCAACAGTTTGACCTGAGACTTCTAGCTTCCAGGATGGTGAAGGAGTATATTTCTGTTGTTCCCAACCATTTAGTTGGAGGACTTTATTACAGCATCCCTTATGAATGAACACCACTCTCAGGAAGCAGAATGTGTCTTTTGGTAGGTACACACACTCATTTCTGCTGAATACAGCCAGGTAAGCCATAGGGTACAGGAGGGGGCTTTAAAAAGTTCATGAAAAAAAATTTATCTTCTCATTCCATTTCCCCCATGGACTTTATGAAGCCCTTAAGAAGTTGTATGTATGTTACAATTTAAAAGTTGCCTCCTTCAAAGAACCACTGAGCACTTATGAGCCAGCACTTTACCAGGTCCTGGGAACCCTGGGAGAAAGCAGACACCATGCTCTGCCTGGAAGTGCTAATAGCTTAGAAACCACATCAGCAGATGGCTTTTAGATAACATGGTAAGTACTAGGTCAGAGGTGTATCTCTAAGGGGAACACCACTGCCCAGACTGGGGACCCTGGAGTTGACTTCCCAGACTTCAGACCATCTCATCGCGGGCTGAGAGAAGGAAGAGGAGGCTTGCTCCTGCCAAGATAGGCCCTGCAGGCACTTCCCCTGGTGGAGCCGCGCTAGCAGCAGTCAGCCCAGGCCAGGCTGTCAGGATCGAACAAACGGCTGCCAACATGAGCAATGATTTAAGGGGGAAGGTTGAGACGTCGGTGAGATGAATGCCACCGACTCTGCTGCCATCCTAGAAGCGATCCATCAGGGTGACTTGGCAAAGGGGGGGCATAAATTCCCAGCCAGCGAGGCCAAGCAGGGTGCCAGGAGGAGGACCAGGATGGGATGGCAGCTCCCAGAGCCAGCCTTTTGAAAAGTGTCGGTTTGGAGGGATCCCCAGAGGAGAGATGTGCAGTGATGGTTTTCTCCTGTCCTGAGATATGCACCCCCAAAGAAGACACCCTCTCTGATCACATTCTATTTGCTTCCCCCTCTGCACTCTTTCTGGGGGGCCAGCCTTGTTTTTTTTCTCCTCTGCAGCTCAAATCTTACCATAGCTGGACTTTAGTTCAAATGCCTTTTCTTTAAATAAAAGAGATAATGCACCAGGTGGATCGGAAGTGTCTGCACTCCCCCAACACTGTGTTTCGAAGTTCCACTTCCTCCCACCACCTGAGGCCCAGAGGGACAGGAGCCTAGGAAGTCCAGGGGGACAGAACCTGGCACGGGAACAGCAGCATGTGTGAGTGAATGAGAGATTTTTATGAGTGAAATTTGCTCACGAGCTTCTTTAATAATGTGATTCATCTTTCTGTCAAAGTCGTCACATTAATGTAGCGAAGAGAGATTTACAGCAGATGAATTAAGACTTAAATACACAAAATGACTTGGGGAATATTTAAACACAATGCGTTTTATTTTGATGCAGCATGTTTTGTCAAGCGTGTCACTGGGGACTCTTTTCAGGTTCACACAACCTGTAAGTCAGTAAGACCCTTTCCTCTTCCACCCCGAAAGCTTCCTTTGGCCAATGTTTGCTGTACTCCTCATGTGTGTGCATGGATGTGAGCATAGACTCCCTGGCTGTGCAGATGGTCAAAGGACTTGGTTCTCACAGAAAGGTTGGAGGTTCAAAGACTCCCAGAAGGACTTGGTCACTGACGACAAAAACACAAAATGAAACAGTCATTCAAAATCCCATAGCGTGTGTGACCCGGGTATGATAAATAACAAATCCAAAGGTGATAGAAGGAATAATATAGGATATTAAAATGCTAGCACTCATGGCAATGTGTAGAAAGGGAAGGGGGCACTAAACCACCCAAGGGAAGCATATTGTTTATATCTCCACAGGGAAAGAGGGAACAAACTTAAACCCAGTGACCCAGGATGTGAATGCAGCACTATGGCATGGACTGGGGAACCAGTGGAGGGGTCTGAGCACACAACCCCAGTCCCAACCATAGGGGCAGTCATCTCTCCACCAGAGTAGTTTGCCTTGGAGGTCAGCACTGAACCCAACCTGAAGCTTGGGGAATGAGATATGCCCAACCAGGGAATAAGAGAACAAATGAAATAGGAGGAGGAGAGAATGGAGTGTACCCTGGCCCACCGAGTCTTCAGGACGATATACCCACTCAGCACAACTGACGCACAAAGAGGATCAAATGGCCGGCACAATGAAATAACAGCTACTCTCGCTGACCCAAGGGCTATCAGGATCAGGATGGTGAAACAGGGTCGGGATTATACCCTGTCTGACACAACCACACCACGGCAAAACACTACAAATGTGTAACAGAGCGTGGACTTCCAGATGGAATGCCAACGATACACTTTGGGGCCAGGGTATGGCACCCCATCCTACTCAACAAGGGGATACTCCTGAAGGTCAACAACAGAACTTGAACTATTTACAGGTTTTTGTATTATTATTATTTTATTATATATACATATGTATAGGACATTGAGGTTTTTCTTGTTGTTGTCATTGTTTTATTTTCTTCAGTTGCTTCATTTTAGGAAGGCTTTTTTATAAATATTGCTATCTATTGTTACCTCTGCAGGTTTTTGTAGACAAGATAGGCTGGAAAAACAGTCTGGAGGCTAAAAAGACAGGACTGATGGTTCCGGGGTAGGAGACATGGGAGAGGGGGAAAGGAGGTGATGTTGACCAGACCAGGGACAAAGAATAATAATTGATTCAAAATGACAAGGAGGGTGAGAGAAGTCTGATAGGGATTGATCACAAGTAATGTAGCACAGAGAAAATACTGAAACCCAAATGGAGGCTGAGCATGATAATGGGGCAAGAGGAAAGTAAATGGAAATAGAGGAAGGAACTGGGGGATAATGGACATTTATAGAGGTTGAAATACAGGTATGTACATAGGGGAATATATTTATAAGTGACGATGGGGAAATAGATCAACATGCATACTTATAGGGTTAGTAGTAGGAAAGCAGATGGGCATTGGACCTCCACTCAAGTACTTCCTCAGTGTAAGAACATTTTGTTCTATTAAATTGGCATTCCAAGATGCTCACCTTCCCGATATGATCACTGAAAACAAAAGTGTGCATAAGCAAAGGTAGCAAAGAAAGCTGATGGTGCCCGGCTATCAAAAGATGTAGCATCTAGGGTCTTGAAGACTTGAAAGTAAACAAGCAGCCATCTAACTCAAAAGGAACAAAGACCACATGGAAGAAACACACCAGCTTCTGAGACCACAAGGTGTCAAAGGGTTTAGCTTTCAGGCTTCAAGAACTAAAAAGCATAACATAACGTGCTCACTTTCCTGATATGATCACTGATGACAAATGTATGCATAAGCTAATGTGGTGAAGAAAGTGGATGGTGCCCAGCTATCAAAAGATATACTGTCTGGGGTATTAAAGACTTGAGTAAACAAGTGGCCATTCAGCTCAGAAGCAACAAAGCCTACATGGAAGAAGCACACCAGCCCGTGTGACCACGAGGTGTTGAAGGGAACCGGTGTCAGGCATCAATGATCTAAAATTAAATCATTATTAATGAGGGGGATTACAGATTGGAGACTCAAAGCCCATCAACGGGTGAAGCAACATCCTCTTACAAAGGAGTTGTAGGGAGGAGATGAGCCAGTTAAGGTACAGTGTAGTAACAATGAAATAGGCAACTTTCCTCTAGTTCCTAAATGCTTCCTCCCACCCACTATCATGATCCCAATTCTACCACACAAATCCAGCTAGGCCAGGGGATGTACAGTGAAGTTGGAAACATGGGGAATTTAGGATAGATGATCCCTCAAGACTAGTAGTAGGAGTGATGATACCAGGAGGGTGGAGGGATGGTGGAATAGAAAGGGGGAACCAATTTCGGGGATCTACATGTAGCCTCCTCTCTGGGGCACGGATAACAGGGAAGTGAGTGAAGGGGTACATTGGACAGTGTACGGTATGAAAAAATAATAATTTGTAAATTACTAAGGGTTCATGGGGGAGGGGGAAGGAAGGGAAATATAGGGAGCTGATACTGGGGGCCTAAGTGGAGGGTGGATGTTTTGAGAGTGATGATGGCAATAAGTGTGCAAATGTGGCCTGCATACAATTGATGTATGTATGGATCATAATGGGAGCTGATGAGTTCCCAATAAAATGATTCATTAAATAAAAGGGGGTAGGGGGAAGGAGGAGCTTATACCAAGGGCTCAAGTGAAAAATATTTTGAAAAGAATATGGCAATATGTGTACAAATATGCTTGATACAAATGATGTATTGAATGTTAAAAGAGCTGTAAGAGCCCCCAATAAAATAATAGAAAAAAATTAAAAAAAAATTAAATATAAGCACCCAGTTTGCACAAGGCAATAATGGATGTCAGTGGGAACACAGAGTCCATTTTCAGGATCCATATGTGGCTTAAGATTCTGATGAATTCGCTCTGATTATAGTTGAGGAATGTGAATAGCCTTGTTATCAGACAGAGAATATTGTAAACACAACCATGGCAAATATAACTAGTTTAGAATGTGATGATACCTGGTCATTTTATCCCCCTTTTGACCCATTTTTGAATTTCTTCTAGTTTTTAATACTCCCTGCTTTTTTCTTAATTGGGATTTTCCCTCTGGTTTATTTCATTATTATTGTTGATCTCTCTTCTCTCTCTCTCTCTCTCTCTCTCTCTCTCTCTCTCTCCTTTCCAGTATATGAAAAACAGAATGGGTGAAGCTATAGAGAAAGTAACTGGATAAGGGTCTTGCTGGAGCCACTCAGAGTGGGTCAGAGGGAAATGGGAAGCTAATAACAAACACAAGAGAGAATAAAATGTTCTGAAGTTGATTGTACAGCTGTCTTTCATATGATTGAATGATGAAATGTATGGCAGAGGAACCATATTATCAATTACACTATATATTTAAAATGCCTATGGAATTGTTTGTTTGTTTTTTAACTGGGACTCCCCTGTGGTTGTCAAAGTTGGAGTGTCTCTTTGTTTTTTAACTGGGACTCCCCTGTCAAAGTTGGAGTGTCCCCAATGCTTCAACAAAGCACTCACAAATCAGAGTCTTTTGGAACCTGCATTTGGGGGCTCATATTGGTTACATTTCTGATTTGAGCTTTGGTTTTGTCATTGGAAAAATGAGTAACATTGCCCTCTGAATCATTAAGAACATGCAGACTTCTTGAAGTGAGTTGCAAAAGCTCTAGAGGAAGCACATTGTAGCCTTCTGGACTCTTCCCTCACCCATCTATATAGTGACTTTTTCTGTACTTGTTTGCTACATATTGCCAACTCTAGACTGTTTGAGACAAGATGAAGACATTCTGGATTTGAAAATGAGGAGCTTGTTTTTTGGTTCATTCGTTTGTTCAACAAATATTGACTAAGCTCTTCTCTAGGGCAGACTCTGTGTTTCGCATTAAGGACAGATCATTGGGGAAGATTGACTGGTCCATGTTGTCTAGAGTCTATAGTCTAAGTCTCACATTGCTTTTCTCTTTTTTTCTAAACATTTTATTGGAATCTGAGTGACAGTTTATAGAGATTATTGGGTTTCCATTCAACAAATCCTACAAATGTTGTTGGGTGACCTTGAATGCTATGCCCACAATGTTCTGAACACCTTTTTACTTCCTCCCTGTGTTTACTATTTCCATTTGTCCTTCTTTCCTGCCCCTGCCTGCCATCTGAGCCTTACCTCCAGGCACACACTATCTTTTTAGTGTCACACAGCTGCTTATTCTAAGGAATGCATAGCTCTGTCATGCATTTGATCACCACAAAAGCCTGTCTGTTGTTTGGCTGATAGTTGAGACCAGGGCAGTGAATTTGGTTCTAGGTTCAAATCGTTTCTGAAGACCAGGGATTCTATCAGTTTCTATCAGCCAAGTAAGTCTAGACTGTTTTATGGGCTTTGGATTTGTTTCACATTTCTCTCCCATTCTTTCCAGAAACATCTATTGTTGTCCCTTCCATGGAGGCTAAGGTTGCTGTGTTCCATCAGTCCTTTAGACAAACTGGTTTTATGCATGTTTGATTTGCTTCACTGTTTTTTTGCCTGAGACTGGGAAAAACCTATAGCTGCACCTTAGAGGGTTGCTCACAAGCTTTTAGGATCCCAGTAGCTACTCACCAAAATCAGATGAAGAATATGGTCTCTGTGGATTATGCTATGCTGATTGACTTTAATGTCCTCTGAAGTTATGGTCCTGAGCCTCTAAGCTCAGCCTAAGGCTTTGGCTATGGCTAAGAAGTTTTCATAACTTTGCTTCCTTGTGTTCTACTCTATCTGTCAGTATATTTGCAGCACATATAAATGCATAGGGTTCAGAAGAAGGAATCCCAGGAGAAGGAAGCAAGGGCAGCTTCCTGAAGGAGGCAGGCTTCAGAGTTCATTTTGCTAGGCATGATTTCTGGCCACTGAGAGCTGGCTTTTCCTGATTGTCTTGAAGAGACTCAGCTTTGGCTACAGAGTGGAATGTGTGGGCACCAGACTAAAAGTTAAAATAGAGACAAGAGAGAGCACC
>PVJH01033483.1:8311-21669 GCA_004026705.1 Nesogale talazaci | reverse complement strand
ATCAGGGTGCTGCTGGCTCCCTGCAGAAAGACAAAACCAAGGCCCGGGGTGACTTTGGCTTTGGCTCAGACAATCACAGGGCAAGAATTGACCAGGTTCTTGGGTGCTGTGATTAGGAGGGATGACCAGATCTTTGGGGCTGGTCAGATCCTTGGGTGTGGGGTATTAAAACCATGTCTAAGATTTGTGATTCTTAATCCTGGCTGGGCCTTACTATCACCTGAAGGATTCTGATCAAATACACGGTCACAATCCCTTCTCTGCCATTCTGAAATCCAAGAGGCCTCGAACCTCAAAACTGTGTGCAGACCCGGCCTGTCGGCGAGTCTTGAGCAGAAGGGATGGGCAGCTCTTTACAGCCCCGACTGGCTCGTCGACGCTGCTGGGCCGTGTCCAAGGGGGCCACTGTGCTGAGTCACTGGGCTGCCTGGACTGCCTGGGGCCAGGACAGCATGTTCTGACATCAAATTCCCAGGTACACACGGGTCCCGGGATTTCGCAATGGCTTCACCCTCCAGGAACTTCACTTGTAGTGGATGCAAATTGCCTCCCCAGGTGATCTAAGGTGCAGACAGGTCAGAAGAACACCCGTCTACCCACTGTGTTGGAAACCCAGGGCCTCGGGAGGTTAGGATGCTGATGAAATCCAGAGTGAGGCAATGGATCTGAGCCCTGCCAACGTACCTGTGCCAGGCCAGTCGTCCTGTGGGTCCCGGGGCTTGGGGTGGTGTCTGGTGTCGTCGTGACGTTGACGCAGGTGGTGAGCCCCGAGCCCTGAGCAAGAGCCACCAGGGCGGGCAGAAGGCCGCTGAATCCTTCCCCCACAAAGAAGGTGGTGAGGTACCGAGCAGGCAGGTGGTTCATGAAGGGCAGGAAGGTGACCGAAGACGTGCAGTCCACCAGGGCCAGGAAGAAGGTGAGAACCATGAAGGCGATGCTGTGTCGATTGCCCAGCACCCAGGTGGTCATGTTCCAGAGGAAAGCGTAGAGGGTGCAGGTGACAGTCCCCATACCCAGCAGGGCAAAAATAACAGGCACCTCGGGCAGGCAGTTGGGGCGGAAGTGATGGAGCAGGGTGATCAGGAGGGGGCCGACATTGGCCACCTGGATGATCACTGTCAGGTAGGATGGCAGGGACCAGCCCTCCGGGAGGGCCGTCACCAGCAGGGGCAGCTCTACCCAGAGCCCATTGATGGTCACCCAGGAGCCCGTGGCAAAGATGCAGACCAGCAGATGGACGAGGAAGGCCATGGTGCCGGCTGCCTCGGACGGACCCTCAGGTCAGCCTACAGCAGGGGAGGACAGAGAACGATACCCGGTGAGCAATTGCATGTGGACAGCCTAGCAAGAGACGGTGCTGGGCTGGGTGGGGGGAACGGGGTGTCCCCCGTTTTTTCTTGTCATCTCCCCTGCCCATGAACCGGCTGGTTTCTTAAGAACAGGCAAAGTCCTTCATAGCCGAGCAAAGCCTTCCCAACAAGGACTCATAAATCCAGAGGGAACAGCAGAAAAGCTTGCTACGTTCAAGTTTCACGGATGTGAAGACAAACCAGCAAACAGACAGGAAACAAACCCCAAACCTAACCCCAAACCTCCAAACTTCTGTGCAATCAGAACCAACCAAGCAACTTTAAAAACACAGTAAAAACAATAAATAAGAGAGCACGACTGGGCGGGGAGGGGGCGGGATATTGGTGGGTGCATCCCAGACCAAGGACTCATGCCCTTAGGAGGTACAGTTTTTATTAAGTGCCCTTGAGTGTGTTTAGCAACACTCTGGACAACAGAAGGACGCTCTCTCCAGTCCTGTGCTGTCCTCATGATGAGTCCAGTTGAGCCCGTTTTTTGGCAGCTGCTGTGGTCCATCCGCTGGGCATCCATCTGGGCACATCCTGCCTCACAGGATGTCAGGGCATGAGGACCAGCCCTGTGGGATGAAGATAGGACTTTCCCACAATTATATACCCCCAAATATTAAGCAAACGATTTACCAGTATTTGGTGTGGAAGTTAAATTAGCTCTGCTCCCTGAAGCTCTCAGTTATCTGAGACCTCTGTGTATTTCACAATAAAGCTGACTCCCCTGCTCTCAGGATGATGGTCCTCTTCCCTTGAAGCCTGTGGGCAGATGGAGTCACATGCTGTTGTTAATGATCTTGAGTGTAAACTGTGTAGCCACATCCAGGAGTCCGGGGACTGGACTTGTCACAGGAGTTCCGAGGCCTCCCTTGCCTATAATGTGTGCATATGACCCCACCCCTTCATATGACATGTCCTTACCTGTAATTAGGGGCCTGCCATGGCTCCAGAGGGTATATAAGGATTGGATATAAAAATAGAGGCTCTCTCTTTCTTGCCCCTCAGTGCCAGACTCTCTCAGACCCCTCTTCCTCATGATGTGATCCCTTCCTCCACCCTCTCTCTCCACGTGGACCACCCAATTGGCAGAGGTGAGCTGCTGTGAAAGGTGTCTGACTCTTGTTATCTCTCTCTCTGTCTCATGCTCTGTATAACCTTATTATAATAAATAATAATTATGCACCTATTGAACCCGTGATGTATGTATCAGAGGCTGGCCTTCTTCAGACACAGCCCGACGGCAGAGACTTAGTTCCTTGTTGGGTAATAACTCAGTGTGGGAACCCACCCAAGTGTCTCTCCACTGAAGAAGGGACAGCCAAGGGGACAGGCTGCCAGAGCTCAGAGTTGCGCAAGCGGCTGAAAGACACGAGGAACACAGGACCTGATTGGCCTGATCTTCAGGTACTTTGGTCCATGGACAGAAGCCAGGCAGGGAGATGAGATGCTGCCTTTGGTTGGAAGTGGAGGACGAGGAATGAGATGCGGTCTTACTCTAAAGCCGGTCTCCAAGGGTCTGTCGAAACCAGAGAGAGGCTGCTGGGTCAAAAGCATCCTTTTATGTGGTTTGAGGTGTTCGCCATGTGCACGTGCCATTCCACAAGGGCTGGTCAGGTCCAGGAGCCCCGTTGGGGTGAGAGCTGATGGACTCTCTGTCCCTTGGTGAACCCACACACAATAGAGGGAGATGTTGGCCAGCCCCGCTGCAGATCAGTCACTGGGGTGCCTGAACCTCTGTGTTGAGTGACTTCCAGGTTGGGGCGCGGGGGCACCTCTTCCAGCACTCTATTGGACACTGTTCGGTTGTGATCCATGAATAAAGTGACCAGACGTCCCGCTTCTGGTGGGACATTTCTGATTTCAAACAATTTCCTGCATCCAGCGGCGTTTTTTAAAAATAGTCCCAATTTTTGGAAAGAATGCATGACAAGCTAGGCGACAGTAGGAGAACGGGAAGAGAATATACCCCCTCTATCAGCCCCCTACCCGCTGGTCAATAGTGTCCCGCTTTACCAATGTTAAATCTGATCACTATCTTGAGGTGAGACGTGGCAGACTTTTAGAAGTATAAACCTGACTTACCATTCTAAGCTCCGTGCCAGAAGGTGACCCTGCTGAATGTGGAATACCAGCGGACTTGTCACTTGGCATTCTAACCACACACAGGTCCCCACCGTGACAGACTGGCAGATGGGTGGCTGTGTGGACCTAAGATCCCTTACAAAAACACGGGAACCTGAAGTCTGCTTTCAATCTGGCTTCTTCTCCTGAAATTACAGAACTTACTAGATGGGCAGGCCTGGAAGAGCCGCTGCTCTGATGCCCCCAGATCCATCGCACCATCTGTGTACCAGCCTCCCAGTGACCACCCCAGGCTGTGCCCGGTTCCCTCACTGTTGGTGCCTCGAAGCTTAACTGTCAGACAGGCCTGGAGGTGCCCCGCTCCGTCATAGCTGACGGCCTTGGCCATGTTCACGTGGCCCTCTGTGGTTTGGGCGTTCTTATCTGTAACACGGGGACAGTGACAGGATTCACCCCGCGGTGTGTGAAGAGGTATAAATGCCATTTACAACCTGGTCTGGCCAATCAGAAACCCTCAGCTTGGGTTATAGCCACTGCCATGGAGCTGATGCCGACAGAGTCAGAACCTTGCCTTAGGGTTTCTGAGATGACATCATTACGGGAGCAGGCGGCCTTCTGTCTGTCTCTGAGGAATGGCGGGTAGATTTGAACCACCCACCTTGGTGTGAGCAGCCAACACATAACCTGCTGGACCACTAGGGCTCCTTCACTAGGGTCAGCTGTTATTATCAGGAGCCTGGGTGACAAGGGGTTCCCGCTTGGCTGGTGGCCCCCAAATTTGGCACTTCGGCCCCACTCAGTAACTCCATGGAAGAAACGGCTTCTGTGAAGGTTGGAGCCACGAGCCCACCACGGAACGCTCCTGCTCCGTCACAGGTGGGGCTGTGGTGAGCCAGCGGCCGATCTGATGGCAAACGACACTGATATCATGGAGAAGTGCCAGTGCTGGGGATTAGTGTCCGGGCACCGCTCCACAAGGGCTGGGCTGCAGCTAGGCAGCCATGCCCAGGATGTCTGTCTTCTGACTCACCCGGATGGAGGGCTCCTCCCAGCAGGTAGCCAGGCCCAACCACAGCTGCACCCTGAGACAGTCTGGCCCACACCATAGCGGGGACCTAATGTCACAGTGCAGATCGTGTCAGCAGCTCACCCCCCTCAAAGTCACTTCCTGACTGGTAGAAAGAGAGTCCCCACGACCACTGGCTCAGCGGATCTCTTTCTGCCCAGCCAGCTGCCACCAGGGGAAGTAATGGGCGGATGATACAAATAGAGTAATGCCCCTTACCTTAGTTCTGGGTCTGGTCTACTGCCTCTACATAGGGAGGCGAGGCTGTCCCTCTTTGGGGCTTGAGTCCAAGTGATTATTCTTTTTTTTGTGATCAACATGGAAATTAACAACATGCCCCCCACCCCCTCTTTCAAACGCACTGCCATCATGTCCGTGCCCAGTGAGCGAGACCCTCCGGAGTAAACTGCCCCTGTGGGTTTCCAAGACTGTACATCTAGACAGGGATGGAAAGCCTCCTTTCTCCCTTGCGGTGACTGAGAGCGGTTCCAAACTGCCGACCTTGTGGTTCAGAGTCCAACGTGGAGACTGTATGGGCCAGGGTCGAATCAGGCAGCCCCCTGGACCAGGCAGCCCCTCGCACCCCTTTGCACCAACCTCACAAGGAGGAGATGCACAACTTGCTGAACGTTGTCACCCCTGCCTCTGGCGTCTCACAGAGCTTATCTCCCTGAGTGGGGCACAGCCTCTCCCCGGGCAGGCATGGAGTTCCCCCTCTAACATTCCACAAAACAAGTTTGAAAAGAGAGATGATTTGCTCACAGGTCACCTCCCAACCCAAAACTTGCAAACGCAGCACAAGAGACCTCCCCTTTCTTTCATCAGCCCACATGCCTGTAGCTCAAACCCTATATATGTCCCACCGCCCCAATACTAGGCGCGGCTTCCCTGGCCTAACTCTCCGGCCTCGGGCCCGCCTAGGAGCTCAAGATGCTTCTGTCTCTCTACTTCTCTGCTGTCCCTTCCCTTCCCCAAAGTTTTTCCTACCCCCAATAAAGCCTATATATTTACTCTTTACTGAGTTCTGTCTCCTCTCTGCGGCTCCGTCTCAACCTCTCAGAGACCACTGTGCTACCTGCGCTCCTGGAAAAGGGGACCATGCAATTAGATGAGAGAGCAATCAGTGCCCCATGGGGACCATTCTTTGGAGAGGGACTGAGGTTTTGGAGAGGTTGGGAAGTGGGATTTGGATGGGTCCCTGTGCACAGCCCACAGGCCACCGGCCCACTCAGGGGTGGCCCCTGACCCCTGGTTCATCTCAGTTCACCTCACCACTACCCCTCTTCTTTCTTGAACATACGGGCTGGGCAAAGAGATTCCACATTGCAACCCTGTTCTCCTGCCCCACCACCCTATCACCCTCATCCTCAGCCCTCTGCAGGTCCACCTCCCTCCCTCCTATCTCTACAGGAAGGAAGGGAAGCCCAGGGTTTTCCCTTCCCCTCCTGACCCATTCTCACTCCTGTTTCACCTCCGGGGCAGCTTTCGGCAAACCACTAAGTTCTCCCTTCTCACAAGAGAAACCAGATGGCTAACGGCTCAGGATGTGTCCAACTAGGGGACCCGAGGAGACCACAACTCCCATCATTGCCACCTGGCTGTTCCCCCTCCTTGACTGTTCTAGCTGGAGCAGCACTCCATGTCCCTGTCTCATCTGGTGCCTCAGGGGTCCAGGCTTCCCTTTTGTGGGTGTGTGCAGAGACAGACCTTGGCATTCTCAAGGAGTGAAGAAAGCTGCCTAGAACCTGGTCTTCTGGTGGGAGATGGGGCTAGGGCCGCTCTCTCGCTCAGGCTCTGCAGTCTCAAGCGCAAAGCCAGGCAACACACAGGCTTCTATAGTTTCCCTGGGTTTCTAGAAATGAGCCCTGGTGGGTCAGTGGTGAAAGCGCTTGGCTGTGAAAGGTCAGCGGTTTGAACTCACCAACCGTTCCTCCAGAGACTCACGGCAGTCTGTGTCCATGAAGATGGACAGCCTGGGATGCCTCTTGGGGGCGGGTCTTCGAGGTTCTACAGGATTGGGTCACTGTGAGTCTCAGAATCAACTAAAACTTGACGCCATGGCAACGGGTTCCTGAAAGTGGCAAGTCAGGAGATGGCAGATGCAACTCAGCATCTCTGGCTTCTTGGGAATCTTACGGGAGATCTGGCCAGCTGTGTCACATGGCCACAGTGGACAGACAGGAGCTCCAGTTCTGCCAGGATTGGCCCCCACGGCATACCCATTCGTGGCTGGGGTTTGGTTTGTAACCAGACTCAACCAGGAAAACACACACACACACACACACACACACACACACACACACACACAGAGAGAGAGAGAGAGAGATTGCTTAGGTCTATTCTGTATCACTGGGGTCACCATGAGTCAGAATGAACCCCATGACAATGAAGAAAATGACAAGCTCAGAGATGGCCATTGCCGGGTGTCCTGAGATGCCAAGAAAGACAAATCCACTATTACTGATCATTTTTCCTGTTTCTTACTACTCGCTGGGAGGAAATCACCACGTTAAAAGATCCAGTAAGTACATTGATAAATTATAACCTACTCCCACATCTATGGTAGATAAAAAAAGGACCCATTATGGAACTTCATCCTTAGTCTCTCGTTTCATCTGTTCATTTAATTATGTCTGATATTTATTCTCAGCCATTCTTGGGTTCATTGTGGTTTGGGGTTTGAGAGTTCAGCTCCACTCCTGTTTTCCAGGCTTATCCAGGCAGACTGAGGCTGGAACCCAGCTCTTAGGCTTCTTAAGTCCAAGACTCTAGGTGCTGCCTCTGGCCAGCTGATGGGTCTCCCCTGAGTCAGATTTCTGGGTCTAAATTCCTCTCCGACCCTTAGAAGGAGAGAAGTTTAGGGAGCTTACCTTCCAGAGCCTGGGGTTCCTCTCTTGCCTAATGTGAAAGCTCCCAGCCTCTGATCTGTGTCAATTTCAGCACTGGGCGTGTAGGGGTGGAGTCTGGCTTGTCAATTTGGAGATAGCCAATGAGGTCTCTGGGTGGGCATGGCTTTCTCCTGAGAATTCTGGAAAGTCTTGCAGTATTTTCCAGTTGGAGTTGAGAGATGTAAGTCAGTCACTTGAAGGTGCTCTACTGACAAGACAAGATGGCAGCGTGCTAGGAACCTGGAGGAGTCAGAGGAGAAGCCACATGGGCTTGCCCTGATGGAACCAGACCTCTGGGGCTGGAGAAGGCACGTGGAGACCCCTGACAGCCCCAGGATGTTTCTACTGCCACTGAATACACAAGACTCTGCACCCACTGGCCTATGATTGTCATGGTGTCATTGCACGTGCTTCGTGAGTCAGAAGAAGACTTTCTAGACTGGTATCGGACAGATGGGCTAATATCAGACTTGTGAACTTGGACTGGACTGGGTTGGGATGTCTTCTCAGTGTTCTATTCCTCTTGTATCTAAACCTCTCCCTTATATCCATATGCGTGTCTATGAATTCATTTCTCTAGTCTACCACACAGCCGCAACACTATGGGGGTACCTAGGATGATGGAGCGTGCTGAGCTTAGAGCAGGGGGTGTTCTACAAGCATTGGCCCCACGGGGAGTGCTCCACAAACACAAGCGCGAACAATTCTGCCAACGCATCGATTGCACGTGACATGCAACGACCCTGAGGTCATTTCTGGACACCACAAACCTGAGAATCCCTGATGGTGATGGTCCTCCATGTCTTCCTTCAAGAGGCCATGAGCGCTTTGTGTGTGCCCAGTCTGGTGCTCCACTGCAGTGAGGGAGGAGCTCTGTGGGGTTGCAGAACCCAGGTGCCAGGGGCCCCTCAGGGCAGAGGCAGAGTTGGGGGTGGGGCAGCCAGGACTTCAACCCACCCTACAGACGGCCTTACGTGACCCTATTGCATGAGTCAAGGCAGGGAACGTGACAGCTGTGGACCCAGGCAGTCTTTTCCAGGCCAAATGGTGGAATGAAAGAAAGGAGTGACCCCTGCGTAGAACACTTGTCTGGATGGAGTCATGCGGGTGAATTGAAGGGCCCCCCTTCAAAGCAGAAAACTGGACAGGCCAAACAGTCAAGATGAAACACCCTGGCTCGGGGAGTGAAATCTCGTGTCCTGGTACACAGAGCATCACAAGATGCTGACAAACTGCACTCCAGAGGGTTTGCAACACCTGCTGCCTCGGACAGTTTTCCCACCCGCCGGGCACCTTTTTTAAAAAAAAACCCTACACCCTGACCACCAGGCGTGATTTCCCTAGGCTACTTGCTAGTCCGTGGAACCTCGCCTGGGAACGCCTCTGTTTCTGTTTCTTCTCTTCCTTTGTCTTGTCAGTTATGTTTTCCTGCCTCCCTGTGCCTCATTTTACCTTATATTTGGTGCTGAAGACCCAGAAGCAGTAGGAAGGGGGGCTCCATGCTGCCCCAACCTCCCTCTGGTTGGAGCATAGCCCCGTCCTCTGCTTCCCCAAACCTCTGAAGTCTGTCTGAGTGAGCAACTGCTGGTCAGTATCTCTCTGCATGTTTGTTCTCTGTGTGAGGACCAGCAACTCCTACAGGAACATAGGGTCCCCGTTTTTTAGGGTGCGATGGAAGGGGTTTATGCTTTCACTCTAGTACTAAGAGGACCTGGAAATAACTGCCTTTCCCTGAAAGGGGTGTGACAATAAGGACAGTTTCTTGTGCCCATCTTTTCTCATGTCTATCTTCCCCTCACCCCTTTGTCTGTATTTACTTTCTGGGATTTCTGCTGCTAACAGGACTCCTGGCACTGGACCCGGCAGTTACTGTACCTTCTGACTGGACTAGAGTGCAAAGAGTGTGCCTGAGCTTTTTCTACCCGTTCGTGTGTTTTGTGCTGGTGTTTCTGTGGTGCCTGCTCCCAGAGCTACTCTAAATCTACTTTCTCTTTTTCTCACTCTGAAAAAAGATCTCTGACCAGCCTTCTATTTTATTGGTCACAGGCCAGGCTTCCCCCTTGGCTTCCACTGTGTGTCTCTCTGATCCAAGGTCCCAGTCTGCTGAGTAAAACTGTGGGCCTGCACGAAGGAACCTTCCTGTTCCAGAGAGTCCAGGACTCTCCCCAGGGTCCCTAACGCTAACCAGCACACCACTCAGGGTTACCAAGCCACTGCTTGACTGACAGATGTGGGCAGAGACCAGGGGACACCCTTTTCCTCTGCTCATACCCTTTGAGTTTGAAACACCACGGGAAGTCCTTTACTGGCCAATCTTTCTGAATTGGGTTTGGCTCCTAACCTCTGTCCCAAATGCCTGGCCTTTTTCTGTGATTAAGTTTAGCCTCCTTCTCAATTAGGCAATGGCTCATGCTGGCCAGAAAATGGCACTGTTACAATTTCTGCCAGCGAACTCACAAGTGGTCAGAGGTCCCATCTATTCAGGTTTTCGTTTTTCTCCACCCTCGTCCCTCTCTTTGCATCTCTTGCCAACCTGAACAAATACTTTTGGCTCAATTATTGACACAGGCATTCCCAAAGGCTGAGATGACTGAGCCTCTGACACCTGTCTCCTCCCTGAAGCTGGACTCCCTGGAGGTTCTCTCTCTTTTCCCTTCCAGCCCCCTCCCTATTTGGCCGCCTCTGTAGCTTTTCTTACCTGCTTGACTGAATTCTTGACTTAGTACACAGGGCTGACTCCTACCTCCCCAGCAGGGGCAACTGTGCTGGCGACTCACTTCAAAATACCGTCAGTCCCTGAGTGAGCCTGGGTAGACTAGAGAAACAAATCCCTGCTTTTTGTCAGCCCTTTGGACCTCCTGTCAGCCATTTTCCTTAAGCAGCATAGTTTCTGAGAAATTCAAATGGTAATTTCTACCCCCGGGCTCAAGATATACATTAGCAACCTTCACTTTTACCATTTCCCACAGGAATAAGCAAAGACTCCAACTAAACAAAAATAATCAAAGTTTTGGCTTCACATTTTGTTTCCAGAAAACAACTCAGTAAGCTGCAAGGACATATATGACTTCTGGCTAGCCAAAGAGAAAACACTATCATGAGGCAGAAGCCAAACAAATATCTATTCTCCATCTTTATGATTTGTTTCTTCAGTACACCCCTCCCAAGGTAATGTCTTAGTCTGGTAGACTAGAAAAACAAATTCATGGAGATACTCATATGTATCTAAGATGAGGTTTAAATACAAGAGGAAATGAACATTGAGAAAATATCCCAGCTCAGTCCAGATCAAGTCCATACGTATGATGTTAGCTCATTTGTCCCACAGCAATCTATAAAGTCCTCTTCAGACTCTCGAAAAACATTCAATGATGCCAAAGGCAGATGATCACAGGTCAGTGGATAGGAAGTCTTTGGATCCAGTGGCATTGTAAACATCTCAGCATTGGCAGGGGACTCAAAGTGGCTTCACCAGTTCCCAGGGCATGGAGTTTATCAGTTCAGTGCCATGTGTCTTGTCACTAGAGCGTCTCCAAGGGACTGAGTAGTGATCTCCCACCTCCAAGGGGGAAATACAACCAATTTCCCAGAATTTGCAGGAGAAAGCCAAGCTAGTCTCATTGGCTACCTCCAGATTGACAGGCTAGACTCCAACCCTACACTCTCAATCCTGAAATTTATACTAGATTAGGTGACTGCCACAGTCCCTGACATTAAAAGGAAGCTAAAAAAACTGAGGATGGCCCTCAAACCCCTATCCCTAACCTGGTGAACATGGTATTTAAAGTTTTTAACACCCAAGAAGAGCAGGCAGAAGCTGCAAACAAATCCTAGACTCGCCAGAAAGCTAATTGGCAAGCCCAAGCCTTGGTCTTCACCCTGAGGTCGGCAGGAGGTAGGGGTCAGAAGACTCCAGGAAACAACAACTTTAATCTCCTGCCACCGAGATCCTGCTTCAAATGTGGCTGGGAGGGCCAACATTGCCCACAACCACGACCACCCAGCAAACCTTGCTCCGTGCATGGTCAACGGGGCCACTGGAGAAGCAACTGCCCCTTGGTGCCTTGCCGCAGTGGGTCATTCCCTCCAGACCACGACCCACTGTTAGCATTGCTGGGTCTGGCAACTCAGGAGGCCCTGACACAGTGACCCCGGTGACACTTGCCAAGCTCAGGGTAACAATCAAGGTAGCTGGTAAGCCGATATCCTCCTTGGTGGCCACAATAACTGCCTTCTCACTCCTCCCTTCCTTCTCAGGTCAACCTTCCCTTCCCAGGTCTTGGTTATGGGAACCCCTCAAAGTCTTTGGTTACTTCCCCCTTGCTCCTTTTTGATCACGCCTTTGTATGCATTACCACTGTTGGAGAGGGGCTTACTTTCCGAACTTGGGAGTCAGCGTCCAGTGGGACCGCATGCTCCTCTCTCCTTTCCCCTCCATGAGACTTTTATTGGAGCTCTCTCCTGCTGAGCCCCTGCTAACATCTTCTGGAGCCTCACTGGCTAACCCTGTCAATCCAATGGTGTGGGACATCTCTAAACCCATGGTCGCAACCTATCATTGTCTTTTTTTGTTTGTTTTTGTTTTTTGGGGGGGGGCATCACTGCCCTCAGGTGGTGGGAGTAGGAGGCCCAGCCTTTGCTCCATGGAGCTGGAATTGAACCTCCATCCCAGCGGGCCGCAGTCCCACGCACAACCACTACGCCACCGGGGCTCAGCCCATTGTCCTGTCCTTATAAGCCTTAAAGACCCCACCATTTTTCCATCTCGACCCCAGGTTCCCATATCACTCACACACCACAAAGGCTTAAAGCCCATCATATAGCACCTTCTTGCCAGCAATATCCTCACTCCCTTCCATTCCCCTTCCAACATTCCAGTTCAGCCAGAAAAAAACCCCCAAAGCACCCATCACCCGGTCCAGGATCTGTGCCTCCTTAATGATGCTGCTGTTCCCATCTATCTAGTGGTCCCTAATTCTTATACCCGACTGTCTCACATACCCCCAGACACAACCCATTTCTCTGCCCTTGACTTAAAGGACGCCCTTTGCACCATTCCCCTGGACTCTGCATGCCAGCATTTGTGACCAGTCCCTTGCCACTGATGTGCAGGAATGCTCACTCTCGCCACCTACCCTTCTGCAATTTATGGAGGGTCTGTTGTCATGCAGCCCCTCCTTGGCCAGCTCAGAGGAGCGCAGGACACACCCCTTAAACTTCCTGGCCTCCAAGGGCTATTGGGTTTCACGCTTCAAAGCCCAGCTTTCCTGCACCTCTGTCACTTACCTAGGGTTATGCCTCACCCCCACTCCTTGGGGACTCACGGCTAATCCGACACACACAAAAGAAGAACGCCAAGTCCCGGAGACCGCAGATCAGATTTTTTCTTTTCAGGTTTCATGGGATTTTTAGACATTGGATCCCTAACTTTTTCCTTCTGGCTAAACCTCTCTAGGAGGCTGCGAAAGCCACACCTGCAGACCCCCAGACTCTCCTCGGGCAGTCAGAATAGCCTTTTGCCAGCTTCAAAGAGCTTTTTTGTAGTCCCCACCTCTACACTTACCCAACTCTGAGAAACCTTTCCTTTTGTTTACTGACGAGAAACAGGGCAAGGCCCTTGGAGTCCTGTCCAGCTGCTGAAAACTCCCTTTCCTCCCATTGCATACCTGTCCAAGCAACCAGATATTACTGTGGAGAGCCGGATTCAGAGGCCATTGTTTGCGCTGCAAACAGTCCCTCCCGCCCCAGGGCTTTATCAAAGACCACCAGATGCACAAAGGACACCTATCTCATGCTGGGACACACCCAGCCTTTTCCTGTATCGGTTCCTGGCATCTATGTTTAGTTTATATTTTACCCTTTTGTATAAGCCATATAGCTTGCTTTGTTTGTGTTACATTTTAGTTATTATACCTTTGTATTGTTTTATAGTGCTTACATATGTTGTAACCTTTAGTCCATTAG
>PVJH01033482.1:0-21531 GCA_004026705.1 Nesogale talazaci | reverse complement strand
CCCTTCTGTAAGGTAAAGTGACCAGATTTTAAGCGGGACACCACTGACCAGGAGGAGGGGGATGTTCTTGATGAAAAGTTTGGTTTATATGGAGCAACAAAAATGTTCGGCTGAGCTCCGGTGGCGTAGTGGTTGTGCGCGGGACTGCGGCCCACTGGGACGGAGGTTCAATTCCAGCAGTGGGGCTGGGCCTCCTACTCCCAACACCGGAGAGCAGTGATGCCAAAAAAAAAACAAAAAACTGCCCATCACCCTCTCCCAGCAGCTAGCTTCCCCTTCCCCTGCTTTCTGGGCCCCTCTCCTGACAGACCTTGACTCTCCGGAGATGCCTCCCTGCTTTCGCCCAATAGCCTGCTTGCCTCATGAGAAAGAATGCAATCCATCCTGGCAGGCCCGCAGCTGGTCCTCCTCGCCCCTTGCATGTTTGCCCCTGAAGCCAGACTTGGGCCACGAACTATCAGTATCCTTTCTTGCAGTAGTTCTCCACCTTCCTCATGCTGCAACCCTTTAATACAATTTCTCTTGTTGTGACCCCCAACCATAAAATTATTTTCATTGCTACTTGATAACTGTAATTTTGCTACTGTTATGAATTGGGTGCCCCCTGTGAAAGGGTCGCTTGACCACTGCTCTATTCTTCTTTGTTTGGGGTTGAGAGTATTCTAGACGCCAGCCTCTTCCCGGCTCAGCTGTTTAATAAAGGCTTATTATTAAGTGGCGTGTGATTTAATCTCCCACGGGTTAGAACAATAAGAGGATTACAGTTTAAGAGATTTGAAAGTCTCTAAAAATGGATCCTCTCTTACTATGATAAGCTGTCTTTCCTTAAGATTGACCAAGGGGAATGGAGGAAAGTAAATGGACCATAATTTCAGTGGACTCATAAAAAGCCTTGACATTGTTCTCTCAGAAGCAGAGTGAAGCCAATCCACCCGGACCTTAGAAATGACATGTGACTTAAAGTGAGAGCAATTAGCAGAAGGAACACACAAGGAGAACTTCAAGAACTTCAGGGGCAACTTAACTCTGCCCCTACACCACAAGTGATCCCACGTCCTGGTGGCTGTCACCTAATCTGGTGTCAATTTGAGGATTAAGAGTGTAGGCTGAGCCCCGGTGGCGTAGTGGTTGTGTGCAGGACTGCGGTCCACAGGATTGACGGTTCAAATCCAGCAGCAGCTCTCCAGGAGCAAGGCTGTGCTTCCTACTCCCACCAGGGCAGTGATGCCCCAAAAACAAAACAAAAGAGTGTAGGGAAGGAGTCTACTTTGTCATTCTGGAGCTAGTCAATGAGATCTCTGTGACTGCGGCCCACTGGGACGGAGGTTCAATCCCAGCAGTGGGGCTGGGCCTCCTACTACCACCGCCGGAGAGCAGTGATGCCCACAAAAAAAGAAAAAAAAAAGCAAGTGAGACCTCTGTGGACATGGCCTCCTCTGGGAATTCTGGGAAATCCTGTACTTCCTTCTTGGAAGCAGGAGACACTTGCTCACTCCCTTGAAGACTCTCCCCTGACAAGACTGCCTTACTGTGAGACATGTCTGAGGAGAAGCCGCATGGACCTACCCTGAAGCTGCCAGACTTCTGACGCCGGAGAAGACATAGAGAGACCCCTGTCAGCGCTGAGATGCTTACCACACCACTGGATCCCAAGACTTTCTACCCACTGGCCTGTGATCGTCCTGCATTTGACTTCATTGCATGTGTTTGTGAGTCTGAAGAGGATTTCATAGATTGATATAGGACATAGGGGCTAATATCGGTCTTATGACCTGGGACTAGACTGGGTTGGGGTTCTTTCTCCATGTTCAACTCTTCTCGTACATCAACCTCTTTCTTAAACACACATGTGACTCCGTGAGTCTGTTTTTCTAGTCTACCCAGACTAACACAGTTCTTTTCACCCCCTTCTCTCTTCTATATGTGGCAGCCTGACATGAACTGTTAGAGTGGCTTATTAATGTCTTCCCTACCCATTTTTCAGATAGTTAAGCTTATTGTGCTAACTAGGCTTCCATAGGAACATGTGGGCAGAGTTTCATCAGGTCGCAGCTTGATTGGAGGCCAATAAGATAAATGACTTTCCAAGGCTGGCCCGCCTCCCTCCCTCCCCCTGGTGATGGGACCAGTGCTCTATTTCCTGGGCTAGTCCTTCGGCTCAACGGTGGCCTGCACTGTCATGGGCTGGGCGAACCTGTGGATTGAACTGCCCTGCAGGGTGTGCGTCACTGGAGCTTGAGGTTCCACAGAGGCGTGCTCCATCGCACTTCCTGAGGATCCATCTTCTCTACCAAGCTTCCCTACGCTGCAGTTCAACCTCTCGCCTCCCTGCTGTCGCTGCCCCATCCTGCTGGTCTTGCCTGGGGCAGACTCCAATGTCTGCTTCCTGGACGTTGGAACAGCGGCGCTGGTAAGTTGTAGGATCTTCATTACAGTAACTGTCCCACAAAAGTGAGTTGAACTGAGCCCTCTGTACTGCTGTGTGGATAATTAGCTGTTATATTCCTTCTCACTATATAAATCTCCTGTGTGAGTCCGGGTAGACTAGAGAGACAAATTCATAAACACGTACGTGGATATAAGGGAAAGGTTTGTATACAAGAGGAATGGGACATTGAGAACGCATCCCGCCTCAGCCCAGTTCAAGGTCCTAAGTTTGATATTAGCTCATGTTCCATACCAGTCTATGAAGTCTCCTTCAGACTCACGAAGCACGTGCAATGACACCAGGACAATCACAGGACAGTGGGTGTAGAGGCTTGTGTGTCCTGTGGCAAAAGAAGCAGTAGAAGTATCCCATGGCTCCTGGTTTCTACGGCTCAGGGTCCATCAGCAGTATCCAGTGGCGGTAGAACCATCTCAGTGCTAGTAGGAGTCTCCGCGTGACTTCTCTGGGCCCAGAGGTCTGGTTCCATCAGGGTAAGCACATGTGGCTTCTCCTCTGGCTCCACCAGTCTCCAGAACTCAGGGTCTACAACATGCAGCTGTGTGGCCTTGTAGACTGTCTCCAAGAGACTGAGTCAAGTCTCTCTCCCCCAATGGGGAAATACCATGAGACTTCCCAGAATTCTCAGGAGAAAGTCGTGCCCACAGGGCCTCGCTGGCTAGCTCCAGATCAACAGGCTAGACTCCACCCCTACACTCCAGTGCTGAAGTTGACACAGCTCAGTGACTGCCACACCTGTCTGCATATATGTCTCTAGACCTCTAAATACCCATAAGTGTCCTGGTTT
Organism: Nesogale talazaci; assembly: GCA_004026705.1. NCBI lineage: Eukaryota > Metazoa > Chordata > Mammalia > Afrosoricida > Tenrecidae > Nesogale > Nesogale talazaci. The sequence continues at coordinate 18,298 of PVJH01033482.1, read as the reverse complement.
TGTTTCTCTACAGATCCCTGCCTAACACAAATGGCATCTGAGCAAAGCACTTCTGATGGATCTGTCTACTCTTTAGCTTGGCGGAAGCAAGCGCTGAGAATACAGACGTTCTGGTTCCCTTACCTGAGCTGCCTCCCACTCCTTGAGGGCCCTCGCCTTTGATAATCCTTCTCCTATTGTGTGGCTAATTCCTAGTTGACACCCTAGGATAGCTTCTGCTTCGACAGTTCCACGTAAAGATGACGACGATGGGGCTGAGCCCCGGTGGCGTAGTGGTTGTGCGCGGGACTGTGGCCCACTGGGACGGAGGTTCAATTCCAGCAGTGGGGTTGGGCCTCCTACTCCCACCACCGGAGAGCAGTGATGCCCCCCCCCCCAAAAAAAAAAAAAGAGAGAGAAAAAAAAAAAAGATGATGATGATGAATGGGTATCTGTCAATTCCTTTATTCAATATCAATCAGGCTGCGGCCACCCTCCTTGAAGACCAGTCCACTGTTTGACGGTTCATTCCCCAGCGGGCAAAGGGATAAAGAAGAGGGCCAGAAAGAGAGTGGACTCAGAGGGACCAACATCCCCTGTCAGCTGGAAGTTACCAGGTTAGTCTTTGCCCATTTCCCTGAAATAAGCCCCTATCCTGCTCTCTTTGGGGATAATGATGGGAGTAGGGGGTGGGGTGGAGAACAGGGGGTTCTGACCTGCCTGCTAAGGGAAGGAATAAAGCACTCTGTGAACTGACGTGGTAGATGCCTCGATCTTGAAACCAGGCCCCATCGATCCTGATACAGGACTGGGATGGAAGATCATCCTGAAACATTCTGACAAATCTTGATGCAGGAGACTACTGGGAGAAAATTCTGAAACCTGAGACAGGCCGACCCAGCGCAGCAGCCCAGGTAAAGTTGAAAGTAATGATCCGCGAGCCTGAGGACAGACTGAAGAGTCCATTAGAGTGAGGCCTCTGCAGAGCAACAAGGCCCTCCCATTTGGAAGTGTCCGCTAAGAACTAGAACTAGAAAGCTCCCTTCTCACCTCTTGAAGGGGACCGGCTTTACCCCTGGGGCAAAAGGTAGCTTTTCCCTAAAATCATCTCGTTGGGGGCTCATAAAATTCTTTTTTTTTTTTAAATAATTTTTTTTTTTTGTTTTTTGTTTTTTTGGGCATCACTGCTCTCGGTGGTGGGAGTAGGAGGCCCAGCCCCACTGCTGGAATTTTAAAAAATAATTTTATTGGGGGCTCTTGCAGCAATTATAACATTCAATGCATCGTCTGTATCAAGCACATTTGTACACGTATTGCCACATTCATTTCCAAATATTTTCCACTTGAGCCCTTGGTATAAGCTCCTCTTTCCCCACCTCCCCTTTATAATGAATCATTTTATTGGGGGCTCATACACCTCCCTTCACAATCCACACATACATCAATTGTATACAGGCCTCATTCGCACACTTGTTGCCATCATCACTCTCAAAACATCCTCCCTCCATTAGGCCCCCAGTTCCAGCTCCCCATATTTCCCTTCCCTTTTCCCCACCATGAACCTTTAATAATTTACAAATTGCTATTTCATATCGTACACTGTCCAATGTGTCCCTTCACTCACTTCCCTGTGGTCCCTGCTCCAGAGAGGAGGTTATATGTAGATCCCTGAAATCAGTTCCCCCTTTCTACTCCACCATCCCTCCACCCTCCCAGTATCACCACTCCCATCACTCGTCCTGAGGGAACATCTATCCTAAATTCCCCTTGTTTCTGACTCCAGGGTACATCCCCTGTTCTAGCCGGACTTGTCTGGTAGAACCTAGAGGATGGTAGCAGGTGGGAGGAAGCATTTGAGAACTAGAGGAAAGATGCAGATTTCCTTGTTACCATTCGGTACTTTAACTGGCTCATCTCCGTGCAACCCCTCTGTAAGAGGCTGTCGCTTCACCTACTGATGAGCTTTGGGTCGCCAATCTGTCCTCCCCCTGTTTATGAATATATAATTTTAGTTCTTTGATACCTGACATCGGATCCCTTCCACACCTCGTGGTCACACAGGCTAGTGTGCTTCTGCCATGTGGGCGGCTCATCAAATCTTGTCACGATCCATTCGTCCATCCATTGTGTCAAGCACATTTTGTTCTTTTGTGGTCATGACTTTCCTGGTATCTTATCAAGGCTGAAGGTGCCCTTCTCAACTCAAAAGAGCCCCCTTCATCTTGCAGTGACTTTATGCTTTAATAAAACCGTGTGTGTGTGTGTGTGCGCACACACGTGTATGAGGCCACCTTATCTCTGGACACTGACAGGCGGCAGGGGGTGGAGCTGGCTGGCTCCCCGGTGGGCAACAGTCCCATTCCCGAACCTCACACTCCCACGGAGTTGACGCTGACGCCCAGTGACGGACAGGAAACTGTAGCTCCAGGACTGTAGCTCTTTCCTGGGGAAGAAGGGTCACTCTTGGACAGGGATGTTTACAGAAACAGTTGTTGGTGTCTCAGGGACGATCCTTTCACAGACACGGTCGATTTGATGTCATCCCTCTGAGCGAGAGTGTCACCCCTGCCGACACGGTGTTGCCAGTGAAACCGCTCCGAGGGTCTCCGCGTCTGTCTGTCTGTCTGTGTGTCCCGTTCATGGAGGCAGGTCTCAGGGCACGCTCCTGCAGTCGCCGCAGGGAGGGTCTGAACTGACCGCCTTAGGGAGGGGCTGAACGCGCACCACTCCGGGCACCGCCACAGCTGTTTGTGGTTCGGCGCTATTGGGTCCGAATTGAGATGGGGCCGGGGCCGTCCTCAAAATAAGTCTTATGTTTGAGCCCATCGACCAGCCGCTGTCCGTCCATCTGGCTAGAGGTCTTCCTCTTTTCCCCTTTCCCCCCAAAAATGATCTTTCCGAGGCCCAGGCAGTGCACCACTGCGGGGACCTGGTTTCTAGCTTCTCCGCCCTCCCCTCGCCCTCCCTGTGCCCTGTGGCCACATGGCCCCTTCAGGGCCCTGCCTGCTGCAAGTCTGGGCGCTTGGGGGTTGTCCGGCTGCAAAGGGGTCTCCTGCCTGGAGGGTGAGCCTCCTAGGCTGGGTCAGGGGTGCTCCCCAGGCCTCCCTGTGGAGACCACTCGCCCAGCAGCACAGCCAATGGAACAGAGGAGCACAGGTCTTGGGCCACTGTCCGCTCACCCCTCCCTGTCATCTAGTCCCCCCGCCCACCCCACCCCACACACCTTTTCCACCAAAGGGAAGAAGACCCACAGGGGTGGCCAGGCGCCTCCTCCCAGCCCGGCACGGGCTGGTGCTCAGTGATTCCAGCCAGGTGCTCCCCAGTTCCCTCAACCTGCAGGTCACAGGGACCGAGATGAAGGGCTCTGCGCAGAGCTCCTAGGTCCCTACAGCCGACACCAGCCCAGTCCTCCCCCTCCTTATCAGTCCGCCCCCAAGGAGGGTGCAGCCTGTGCTGCCCTGGCCCCTGTGTTCCCTCTCCACAGATCCCCAAGGCCACCACGCTCCCTGCCTGTCTTCCCCTTAGCTGCCCTCCAGCCCACAGGTCCTGCCACTCCCTTCATCTGCTCCTGGAGCAGGGGCTGGAGGAAGCAGACTCTGGGAGGGGCCCTACTGAAGGATGAGGGCAGCTCTTCACCAGCCAGGGGTCTTTGTATCCAGCAGGTGGGACAGGTCTGGGTCAGTAGGGGCGTGGAGCTTGGGTACAAGGCACAATTCACCAGCTTTTTATAAAACCTGCACGGACTGAGCCCCGGTGGCGTAGTGGTTGAGTGTGGGACTGCAGCCCACTGGCTTGGCAGTTCAAACCCAGCAGTAGCTCTCCAGGAGCAAGGCTGGACATCCCAATCCCGCCAGAAGGTAGTGATGCCTCCCCTGCTCCAAAAAAAAAAAAAAACCTGCACAAGCTTTACAAATGAGAACACACCAAGGCAACCATTTCTACCTACACCATTTGGAGACGCAGAAAACCCTGGAGTTGTCTGAGCCTTCTCCCCTCCTTCTCCGAGTGCTTCCTCCTGCTCTGCCCCCTGTCCTCACTGTGCCCCAGCTTCTATCTCATCTCCGGGCTTGCTGTTTGATTGTGACCCCACATAGGACATCTTCAAAGAGCACGATCCATGTCCAGGGCAGACACACTTCACTGGGTAAGATAAGCTATTGCTTGGTCTTAAGAACAAACACTTAAAGGAGTTGACCCATCCTCCAGGGCTCCGGAAAGTCTGGAGGGCGTCAGGAGAACGTCAAGTTCTCTGTGCCTCTTCCTGCTTTTGATCAGGATTCTGCGATGGAGTCGTTAATCAGAATGTTCACAGCGCAGCCGAGTCACATCCAGTTCTGGTCTCCTGGCCAAGGAGAGTGCTCGTGCTGCCAGTTAGCCACGCCCTGCACACCTTCTTCCTCCTCTGGCCTGTGCTTCCTCTGCTGTCCAGCTTCAGAGACCCCAGCTGTGCCTGGATGGCTGCTTGCAGGCCCAGGCTCTGAGAAGGAACTGCAGGCAGAACAGAAGCACGAATCTTGTTCCAAGGCTGGCTAACTGAGCTGTCCCATGAAATCAAGACCCTAAATGCCCAAGACAACGAGCCAGGCCCGGGAGGTGTTGGGACATAAGCCGCCTCACAGGCTACTTGTTTCTCACTTCACCCTTCTGTATGCATCCAACCTGTTGGCAGCCTTTAGGACAGTCAAGCTTACCTTTAATCCACAGGATGCTTCCCATACCAGGAACCAAGCTTCAGTTCTCAAGTGCACGCCCCTCCCACGCCCCTCCCTCCCTCCTGCCCCTTGAATCCCTGCATAACCTTGTAAGCAAGACCACCCAGCGTTTGTCCTTTCGTGATGGACTTATTGGATCTGCATAAAGTCTTCAAGCTCCACCCTGAAGGGGGCGTGTATGAAGACTTCATTCTTACTGGCTGAGTAGTGCTCCACTGTCGGCACGAGTGTGTGAACCACATCGCGCTTACCCATTCCCTGGAGCTCCACCGACTCCACCTGATGGCAGCTGTAGTGTGACTGGTGCTGCACCGAACACTGCCGCACAGCTCTCGGCGTCCCCACTCCAGGACGTTGGGGCGCACGCCCAGGAGGGAATTGCCTGGGCATGTGGCAATTCTCAGTGCAGAAGCCAGTGAGGAACTGCCATAAGCGTTTCCAAAATGATTGTCCCAGTGTGCCTCTCCACCAGCCTTGGGCAAGGTTTCCGAAGCCCCACATCCCCACCACGGTGACCATGGGGATTTTCTGGGCCTGCTTTTTAAAGCGGAGCCATCCTCCTGGAGGTGAAGGCAATCTCAGCCTGGTTTTGACTTACAGCTGATAGTGTTTGACAAGCTTTTGATCTGGAGAGGAATTTTTGTCAAAAATATTATCCTGGGGCTGAGCCCCGGTGGCGTAGTGGTTGTGCGCGGGACTGCGGCCCACTGGGATGGAGGTTTGATTCCGGCTCCCAGGAGCAAAGGCTGGGCCTCCTACCCACCACCAGGGCAGTGATGCCTAAAATAAAAAAATATATATATATTATCCTGGCTGGGCTGAGCCCAGGTGGTGTCGTGGTTGTGCGCAGGACTGCAGCCCACTGGGTTGGAGGTTCAAATCCAGCAGGAGCTCTCCAGGAGCAAGGCTGGGCCTCCTACTCCCACCCCCAGAGAGCAGTGATGCCCCAAAATACACACACATACACACACACACACACCCAAAAAAATATTGTCCTGGTTTATATTGTTTTTAGCACTTGATCTTAGTATAACACATACACAAAGTCAAGAAACTGTACAAACAGTAAATTGTGTGGGGTGTAATTCATTTATCATTTCTTTTTTTTTTTGGGGGGGGTGTGCATCACTGCTCTCCAGTGGTGGGAGTAGGAGGCCCAGCCCCACTGCTGGAATTGAACCTCTGTCCCAGTGGGCCGCAGTCCCGCGCACAACCACTACGCCGCCGGGGCTCAGCCCGGGAAACTTTATTTCTAACCAAGGCTTATATATCTTTGGGTGTGTGTGTGCAAACTTCCTAATTAGAGATAAAGACATGTCACAGGAAGGGCTTATACTATAGGTGATACAGTTGTGGTGGGGGTGATTTAGGGGTAGACACACATGGGGGAATATATATGACAGGATGGGCAGATCCTAGATTCAGGGTGGCAGCCTAACTTTGGATGTCACTGAGCAGATTTGGCATGGTTACTTTCCCTTCGAAGGTCAAGGAGAGCGGGAGTCCTTCCTCTAACGGTAGGTGTAAGCCTAACCTCTTCAGTCGCAGCATCTATGATAGGTGGAGTCGTGTCAGCTACTCCATCATCTCAGCACAGGATATTGAAGACTGACTGCAGATCACTTTAGAGTCCACCAGAGCCCCCGGAGCTTCCTTACAGCACCAGCTCACCTCTCTGACCTAAGTTTCTCTAAAAAGTTGACAGGCCTTTGGTCTTCTCAGCAATGAAAAAGGGAGTACCTGCCTCTTGCTCAGGGAAGAGTGCCGTTGCTACATCAGTGAATCTGGGCTGGTGAAGCAGGACATAGAAACACGGACATGCCTAAGTGAGGACTCCCAAGGTCACGGAAGGACAAATTACTCCATTTGGCTGGCTGCAATCCCCTTTGGCCACCTGGTTGTCACCCCAATTAGGGGCACTAATCCTTCTCTCTTTATTTTTTCTCTGAGCTCTGTGCTTTCTCAGATTTATCCAGCAGTATACAAGAATTGTCCAGGATCACAGGAAACCAACTACTCCTCCACTAGTCCACCTGCTTGTCCATGACCACCACCACTCCCTTCTGCCTGCTCCGGTGTCTAATTCTACAGTGTCCCCTACCGGCAGGAAGCAGCCAGACAGATGACACTCCTTATCACTGAAAGACTGGAGTGTCAGGCAGAAACAGATTTACCAGGAGGGCAAAGAGATACCCGAGCGGCTGAGCCCCGGTGGCTTAGTGGTTATGCACGGGACTGCGGCCCACTGGGATGGAGGTTCGATTCCAGCTCCACGGAGCAAAGGCTGGGCCTCCTACTCCCACCACCAGAGGCCAGTGATGCCAAAAAAAAAAATAATAATACCGGAGCAGGTGAAAACACTTCAAGGACCCCAAGAGAGACCAGGTTCCCACCCAAGTCCCTCCTTAAGCGACCCTCAGGCCCGGGTGCAGAAGACTAACGGTTACAGATAACTGAACAGTGCTGCTTAGCTCTGGATCTGCAGACCACAAAGTTGCAGTGGGAAATTCCCCAGCAACTCCTGTCCCCAGACCTGAGCTATAAAACTCTTTACTTCCCTCCCAGACTGCATGACTTCTCTGATCCTTCATTAGGGACCTGTGAATCTCTCCTGGGAACGCTGAGATAAACCTTTGAAATGGTTTTCTGCCTTTTTAAAAAAAAAATAAGTAAATGTAAAACTTAAAAAAAAAAATTTAATTGGGCCTCTTACAACTCTTGTTACAAACCATGCATCAATTGTATCTGACATACCCGTGCATATATTCCATTTTTCTTCTTAGACATTTACTTCATCGACTGTCCATTAAGCCCTTGGAAGTCCCCCCACCCTACCTAACCCTCGTGGCCCCCCTAGATTGCAGATCATTAATTATTTTCAAATCTCACTTCAACTGCTGTCTCCCTTCCCTTCTGGTTGCTGTGTTCTCTCCCCCGGATGGGAGTGTGTGGCTACGTACCATTCATTGCTAGTGGTGCCTCCACCTCTCCCACCTCTCCCCATCTTCCTCCAGCCTTTTGGTATCTATTCCCATTCCCGGTCCTGGCTTCCATGTGTTGTGAGTTTTATCTCTTGTCTGTACCTATGTATGTGCTCCCGTCTAGTCTGCATTGGGAGGCGACACTGAAGTAGTGACAGAGGATGGTGAGGAGGCCTCCAGGGAACAGAGGTATATTGTATGACCCATTAGTGCTCTTCTGCACCCTGATGGACTTCCCCCTCTCCCTGTGACCCCTCTGTGGGGGGATATGTCATTGTCCATAGATAGACTTTTGGTCTCTGCTGTAACATCCCTTCCCAGGCTTTTTGTCTTTCTTTCTTTCTTTTTCTTTCTTCCTGTCACCAAATCAACTTCACAGAGACTTGACTTTAAATCAAGAGCCCCCTATTGGATTTCATTCTTTTTTGGAGGGGGGGGCACATCACTGCCCTCTGGTGGGAGTGGGAGACCCAGTCTTGCTTCTGAAGACCTGCGGCTGGATTTGAACCGTCAATTCAGTGGGCCACAGTCCCGCACTCAACAACTACCCCACCGGGGCTCAGTCCCTGGATTTCATTCTATTTAGCTTTTCATTCATCTGAAAGGAACTTTGGCAATAGCTGTGGATATGAAGTAGGTCTTGATAGAAGTAAGGGTTTGGGTTTCATTTGTTAATTTATTGCTATTGTAGGTTCACTTCCGTTTCCTACCATCTCTGCAGGGCTGTGGTAGTCTACCCCTGCTCAGAGTACTTCCTTTGATTGAATTCGGTCAGCATTTCTTGGCTTGCCACAACTTTTGCTGGTTCTTGCTCTGCTCTTCCGAGTGTAAAGAGTTAGCGTGCATGCACTGCACAGAGACCTCGGGTAAGGGATATGAGAAAGCAAGTTTCTGTGTGACAGTAAGACTAGCCAGCTTTGGGACGCTAGCAGAGGTTTTACCCAGCAGACATTAGGGTGATCCTGAGAGCAGGAAGAGAAAATCCAAAGTTTGTGTGTGTATGTGTGTGTGTGTGTGTGTGTGTGTGTGTGTGAGAGAGAGAGAGAGAGAGAGAGAGAGAGAGTTAGTTCCTGGGAGGATGGAGGATAAGTTATCTGCTAAGATTAGTCACCTGTTATCTGTTCTCAGAAAAGAAAGATGATAAAGATCTGGGCAAAGAACATTCTGTAATTTGGATTCTCATCTGGAGGCATGCAATCTCTTGTTATTTAAAGACTGTAGAAATGTCATCTGTCTGCTTTCAGACTCTTTGGGATGTGGTGGATTGGTGACAATCTTGAGAGCAAGTCTAATTTGCCCCACATTACACAGCAACTCGGTGCAAAGCTGAGATTGGAACCCAGGATTCCGCTCTCTTCCTTCTTTCTTGCATGAGAAGTCAGCTTCAGACCCAGGCCATTGGACTCTGGTGTGCCTCAATAACCACTGCCCAGCACTGCCTCTCAGAACGTCCTCACAGTCCCCAAGAGGACAGTCCTGGGAGGCATGGTGTCAGGTCCTGAGTGGGGACGGCGAGGGAGGGTCTCAGGGCACCCTCGTGGGACTGGACCCCTCACTGCACTGGCAGGGAGGAGCGGCCTTATTTATCTCAGGAGCTCCCCTGCACATCTTTCTGCTCAGAGAAAAGACAGCAGCATAGAGTGGGTGTCCACTCAGGCAGAGAGGCTTGGGGTGACTCTGGGTCCAAGGCTCAGACAGACACATGGTGGCCCTGGGGGTGGGAGCAGAGGCTCCTTCAGAGCTGCCAGCTGCTGTGGCCCTGGGTGCTGAGTCCTGAACCACACTGCTCCTGAGGTTCTGCCCCCCAATCCTGGATCCAGGGCCCCCAGGCCAGGCCCAAGAGATCACAGGCCCTGATGTCCACAAACTGGGGTCCCTGGCCGCAGAAGGATCTGTCTCTACTTTGAACCATTCTGGGCTGAGGTTTCTGTTCCCCTCCCTGTCCCTGCCGGGGAGAGCTGGTGCACATGTGAGTCCCCAGACTTTTGAATCACCGCTGATGTCTTGGGAACTGGCAGTCTTGGGAACTGGGGAAGCACGAGGGAGGTGGGGGTTGGCTGCCTGTGGGAATATCAGTGCACATAAATATCAGGTAGCCAAGCCTCTGCAGTGGAGCTGGCTGAGTTGCACCGAATCAGGATGCTCAAAGTCACCCTCCTTGCTTCCTTCCTTGGCCTGCTGGCTCTCACCTCCGCCTATTTCATGACCTGCAAAAAAGACAAGAAGCAGTCCATTCCGGACAAGGACCTGAGACAGGTGTAGTTTATGAGGCCCTTCCTGAGGCTGCCCCAGTGCGGGGGGGGGGGCCCACACTGGCACCACCCGGGGTGTCCTGGGAGCAGCAGGTTTCAGGGGAAGTGGTGGGCAGGAGGGTGAGACTTGGAAGGACAGGAAAGAGAAACCAACAGGGTGGGTCAGAGACCAGCCTGTTGGGGGGCTGGGAGGAGAAGAGGTTCCAAGTCCCGTGCCATCCAGCAAGGGCTTACAGGAACGGGAGAGACACTTTCAGGTAAGAGGGCTTGGTCCCCGGTCAGGGAGAACTGAGTAGCCAGGCTCCTCTGTGCCATGGGGACCCCTCAGCGAGTCTCGATGGAGTCCTCCCGGCTCAGTCCTTCCCCCCAATCCAGGCTGCCCTTGAGTCCCAGCCTTTGCTGGCCTCAGGGCCCCCAACCCCCACAGGAGAGGCACTCTGGACACTCCTGAGTGAAGGGGCCACTCAGGCATGCTGTCAGGAAGTGCTGGTGGACACCTAGCCCTCTTCTCTCCTGCTGCACCTCCGCCTGTTCTCCTGAAACTCACTTTTGCCTGGGCCACAGGACGTCCATTAGCAAGCTGCCCAACACCCTGCCATGGGCAGGCTCTCTTGAAAACTCCAGACCCCTCCTAGGACTCAGGTCTGCCACCTTAGCCCAGAGGTGGGTGAGCAAGGGACAGGGAAGGGCCAATCAAGAGAAGAGACCAGACCTGGGAGAAGACCAAGGTGTGTTCAGGAGGGTGAGGGTCCACACAGAGCAGGGACCTCCCTGAGACATAGGGGAGGGGGAGGAGGCGCTGATAAGAGGATAGTGAGCTGAGAGGGGGGGGGGGGGTCCCACCACTGATGGGTCAGAGCTGCAGAGGGAACCATCCCGGTGCGGTGGCCCCTGGGAGACACCCGCTCCCCCCAATAGGGAGTGACCACGGGGAGGGCTGCCCCTCGGGCTCCTGCTTCTGGAGCAGTAGGGGACATTTTTTGCTCCCATCCCAGGATGGAATTTGAGACTGAATCAGAGCCTGGGAACCTCCGCCCCCATAGTCTGAGCACACACTCACCCCCACTGAGTGGGACCCCCGCCCTCCTCATCCCCTGCCTCTCTGGTCCCCACCCCCGCCTGTCCTTGCAGTGCCTACTCTGCGGCCCAGACGACAAGGGGCGCTGCTTCGGGCCCAACATCTGCTGCGGGTATGACCTGGGCTGCTTCGTGGGCACGACCGAGGCGCTGCGCTGCCAGGAGGAGAACGACATGCTGTCGCCCTGCCGGTCCGGCCAGAAGCCCTGCGGGGACGGGGGTCGCTGCGCCGCCAAGGGCCTCTGCTGCAGCCCAGGTGAGCCGGCGCCCCGTGCAGCCCAGGCCTGGGGGCGGGTCGGGGGGCGGTCGGGCTGGGTCCCGGGCCCTGGGTCCGGGTGTCTGGCGGGTGCCTCATCCAGGCCTCCCGCAGAGAGCTGCGTGTCCGACTTCACGTGCCTGAGGCGCAAGGACAGAAGACGCCGCGCCAGCTCCGGAGATCCGAGCGCCTAGAGTCACCCGGCCGCCCAGGCCCCGCTGCCGTGGCTGGTGCCGCTGGCCGCGGGGTGTGGGGTCTACTGGACCCCCGCCCTGCCCCGTCCACCACCACGCCCGACCAATAAACCTGTTAAGGCGGCTTCTGGTTGCGGTCCAGTCTGTCCGCGGGGCGGGCAGGGGGCCCAGTGAGATACAGCAGCCCCTGCCTGACCCGGAGCCTTGCGCAGCAGATCCAGCGCAGGCAGGGGTCACTTCCTGGAGCCAGCGGTCCCTTTCTGTGAGGAACCCTGGGGTGGGGAGGGGAGGGTCCCAGCTCTGGAGAAAAAGTGAGAAAAAGGCGGATTCTTTGGCTTAGAAGAGGAAGCAAAGGCTTGGTGGGGGGCTGTCTTTGGGTCATAAGAAAGCAAATGACAAAAAAAAAAGGGGGGGGGCTGAGCCCCGGTGGCGTAGTGGTTGTGCCCGTGACTGCGGCCCACTGGGACGGAGGTTCAATTCCAGCAGTGGGGCTGGGCCTCCTACTCCCACCACCGGAGAGCAGGGATGCCCCGCCCCCGCCCCCGCCCCCCCCCCCCAAAAAAAAGCAAATGACAATCAGAGATGTCAGAGCCAGATGTGGAGCGTGGGGCCAGGGAGAGGGGTGTGAGAGAGGGCCACAGCCAGAAAAGCCACCCAAACTGGGGCCTTCTGGGAAGTGGGTAGGGTCAACTCTAGGGGGTTTTGACACATCGTCCATGCTCAGGGGTTGGTTCGTTGGTTGTTTGGTTGGTTGGTTGAAACAATTTATGTGTGAAGGATTGAATGGATGTCCAGCATCTCAATCTCCATTTAATTGGGGTGTATCTGAAATCACACTTGATTCTGATGGCTGGGGGGCCCCGTGCTCCTTGATTTAATTGTGATGCTCAATGGACAGTAGCCATGGAGGCTCTGCTGATAGTCAGACGAAAGAGATTGGAAAGGGGAAGATGTGTTTTCCCAGTCATTCATTCTGGAAGGCTCGTGTCGGGCTTCAATCCGGGCTAACCGCGGAGGACTGAGGGGCTGGATGAGGATGGGCTGCAGCGAACTCTTCCAGCCCCATTGTTCCAGGTCTGGAAAGCCACCTCTGGTGGCGAAGACGCTCACAGGCATGAGATGTCACTATGTCTTCACATACACCCTCATGGCTGAACACGGGAGCTACCACGTACAGTGAATCATTTCTGTATCTGGCCATGTCACCATGCCTAAAGCTTTTCTGGAGATCAAAGAAATCAGGCTCTATGGCCAACCTACCACAAGAGGTAGCAGACTCTGTTTTGACTTCTCTTGCTGATACTGATCAGAGATAGCTAGGGGGCAGGGCTCAGAGGGCTTTGAAGTCAACTAGCCCTAAATCAAGATGATGGCCCACATCTGAGACTCTTTATTACGTTACCTGCTTCTGATATGACCCATTGACTATGTGTTGGTTAGCTGTAGGACATGTATGCCTTATGAAAGATCTGTAAGCCCCAGTATACATACCCATCGGACATTGCAGTCACTCTCTCAGTCCTGACATGGGATGAGGAGCCTCTGGGACATGCTGTCTGTCTGTCTTTAACTTTTTCCACAATCACAGAGTCACTACTAAAGACCCACTTGAGTGTTGGGGCTCCCGCATGGCAACAGTCACGTATCCCCAAATTGATTGATAAATTTAACACAAGTCCAATAAAATTCTCAATCAAATTTTTATTTTATTTTTGTTAATAATCATCAAATTGGTTTTAAAAAACTACGTGGGGGCGCTGAACCCTGGTGGCGTAGTGGTTGTGCGCGGGACTGCGGCCCACTGGGATGGAGGTTCGATTCCAGCTCCACGGAGCAAAGGCTGGGCCTCCTACTCCCACCACCTGAGGCAGTGATGCCCCCCAAAAAGCCAAAATAAAATAAAATAAAATAAAAAACTACGTGGGATAGCAAAGAAAAAAGAAGAGTTATTTTTTTTAGAAGAGTCAAATTTACACTGCAGCCCACTGGGATGGAGGTTCAAATCCAGCAACAGTTCTGTAGGAACAAGGCTGGGCCTCCTACTCCTACCACCAGAGGGCAGTGATGCCCCCCTCGAAAAAAAAGACAGAGTCAAATTTATGTTGAGAAAAAAAGACATTAGGGCTGAGCCCTGGTGGCATAGTGGTTGTGTGCGGGACTGTGGCCCACTGGGACAGAGGTTCAATTCCAGCAGTGGGGCTGGGCCTTCTACTCCCACCACCGGAGAGCAGTGATGCCCCCCCCAAAAAAAAAGACATTAAACGGCGCTCCTGGATGGGTGGAGGGAAGGTAGGGTAGAGAGGGGGAGCCGACTACAAAGATCTACACATAACCTCCTATTGGGGGAACAGACATTGGAGGAGTGGGAGAGGGTAGACACCAGTGTAAGATATGACAAACAATAATAATTTATAAAGTATTGAGGGGGGGAGGGGAAGAGAATCTGTTATCAGGGGCTCAAGTGGAAAAGAAGATATTTGGAGAATGATGATGGCAGCAGGCATGTGAAGGTGCTTTGCACAATATATGTATTTATGTATTGTGAAAAGTGATGTACAAGCCCCCGATAAAATGATTTTTTAAAAAGGACTCTCATAACTTGATCTCCAGACTTAGTATAAAACTACTCAAGGCAGTGTGTTCTCACAGAGAGATGCGCTCTACAGATCCATGGGATAGAGCGGAGTCCAGAAATAGACCATATAAAAGTACCTCCCCATCCATCCATGTAAGGCCAAATTGCTTTTGACAAAGTTACAGAGATAATTGTAGGAAAAAGGAGGCTTATTTTAGAAAACACTGTTGGAACAACTAGAGAGCAAGATACAAAAGAAATCGTTCCCTACACTTAATTACAAACCACGAGTGACCAACAACACACATTGTTAAAAAGAACTATAAGTAAAAATTGAATCATAGATCTCAAAATGAATCATAGACTGAAAAGTAGACACAAAAGCAAAAAAATCCCATAAAATTGGGATTGATCAAAATTAAGATATTCTCTTCTTCAAAAGAAACTTTTAATGGCATGAAAAGATGGGGCAGCACTGGGAAAAGATATTTACAGATCACGTCTTATGAAGGACTCTCAAAACTCAATCACAACAAAACAGCTCAAGTCTTAAAATGGACAAAAGGCTTACATGGGCACTTTATTAAGCACATGGACAGCACACAAGTACATTAAAAAAGGTATTTGAGGCTGAGCCCCGGTGGCGTAGTGGTTGTGCGCGGGACTGCGGCCCACTGGGATGGAGGTTCGATTCCAGCAGTGGGGCTGGGCCTCCTCCTCCCACCGCCGGAGAGCAGTGATGCCCCCCGCCCCCCAAAAAAGGTATATGAGGGCTTAGCCCTGGTGTGTGCGTGTGTGTGTGTGTGTGTGTGTGTGTTCTGAAAGTCTACCTCCTGCCTGTGTTCAGGGGTCCCTGGGAACATCCCTGCTGAGGATGTTGTAGGTTTTGTCTCTGTCCCAGGTGGAATGTGTGTAGTTGTGTATGGATGGACCTGCGTCTAAATGTCCACAGGGGGCTCTGGCTTCCACCCTGGCTGAGGGGCCCCTCTGTGGGTGCTTTCCCTTCTCCCAGACAGACTTGGTGCCTCATGGGGGACCCCAATCTCTCTGTCCCCTCTCCACACACCCCAGCACAGCCTTGTGGGAAACAGTGGACTAGGAATCGGGAGACCCGGTGAGGCCTGCGAGCTTCCTGTGCCTCTTCTTCTGGGATGTAAGTCTCCAGGGTCTCCCAAGAAAGAGAACCCTTTACTGGATCCGATCCCCTCCAGACATCACCATTCCTTAGGGGCAGGAAGTTCTGGTCACCCTGGCTCATTGGTCAAGGACACATGTCACAATCTGATTTTCAGGCCATTCTGGTTCTTTCCTCCCTCCCTCCCTCCTTCTTTCCCTCCCTCCCTCCCTTCCTTCCCTCCTTCCCCCCTCTTGCCCCTCCCTCTCTCTGTCCTTCCTCCTAGAAGTGGAAGGCGTCTTTCCTTGGGCCCTGTGGGTCTCTAAGCCCTGCCTCACCCTCTCTGCGCACTGAGCCAGGTGACCCGGGAGAGTGGGAGAGGGAAGGTAGCCTTGATCTAGGGCAGACCCCCCATTGGGCTCCCCCTACCTCCCTTGGGGCCTCAGCTCTGGGGGCTTTTGGTCTCTTGCTCTGGCTCTGTCCCCTCCACCCCCAATGGCCCTGCCCTCTCTGACCCTCACCTGTTCTTTGAGGGCCCACAGGCAGGTTCTTCACTGCCTTTGCTTCCCCTCCTCCACCACAGTCCCCAACCTTCGCCTTCACGCTGACCCTGCCCTCCCCAGGGCTCCAGGGTCTCCCAAGAAAGAGAACCCGTTACTGGATCCGGATCTCCAGCAGACCTCACCTTTCCTTAGGCTGCAGTGGGCGTCTGAACCCCACCCCTGCTCATATACCCACCTACCCCCACCCCACACCCCTCCCCAACAGACTGGGACCTCGGACAGGCACAGTGCTTGCAGACAGTTTATTAGTGAGACGAAGGGGCGGGGCGGGCAAGGTGGGCTCCGGACTCAGTAGAGGCCTGGTTTGGGCTCCTCGGGGTCGGGTCCCGCTGCCAGCTGGACCAGGCGCAGCAGCAGGGCCTCGGCGGGCGCGTCCAGCTGACTCGCGTTGCTCCTGTCGCTGGCGCGGACATGGCGGCGACCGCCTGCTGCCTCCAGGCACTCCGGCTCCGCCATGCAGCCCTCTGCGGCCGGGGGGGCGGGGGGGGCACAGCCTGAGCCCCCGCGCCTGGCCCCATCCTCCCGGGGGACGCTGCGCGCGCCCCGGCTCCCCTGCCCGCTGGGACTCGGACCAGGACCGCCCGCTCCCGGGCCCAGGACCAGCCCCAGCCCCGCGCCGGCTCACCTGGGCTGCAGCAGAGGCCGGCGGCGGCGCAGCGGCCCCCGTCCCCGCAGGGCTTCTGGCCCGACTGGCAGGGCGACAGCAGGTAGTTCTCCTCCTGGCAGCGCAGCGCCTCAGCCGTGCCCACGAAGCAGCCCAGCTGGTCCCCGCAGCAGATGCTGGGCCCGAAGCAGCGCCCCTTGCCCCCCGGGCCGCAGGCGAGGCACTGCGGGCACAGGCGGGACCAGAGGGGGACAGTGGGTGAGTGGGGCAGCGCCTCCCATGGCCCATCTGAACTGGGGGGGCGGGTGGGGGGAGCGGGTGGACAGTTTGGGGCCGGAGCTTCTGGGTCCCCAGGGCAGAATTTAAAACTCAAAATCAGAGGGAGAAAGGTCGCCTACTGCTGGGGAAGCAGGAGGGTCAACTCTGTGACAGCCCTCCCTGTGCTCACCCTCAAAGGGGTGAGGGGTCCCCCAAAGAAACATCAGGGACAATTTCCTCTGCAGCTCTGAACCATCAGTGGTGGGACCCCTCTCTCAGCTGCCCCCCACCCTCCCTCTTATCAGCGCCTCCTCCCCCTCCCCTGTGTCTCAGGGAGGTCCCTGCCCTGTGTGGACCCTCACCCTCCTGAACACACCCTGGCCTTCTCCCAGGTCTGGTCTCTTCTCTTGATTGACCCTTCCCTGTCCCCTGCTCACCCGCCTCTGGGCTAAGGGAGAGGGTGGCAGACCTGAGTCCGAGGAGGGGTCTGGAGTTTTCAAGAGAGCCAAGCAGGGGCGAGGTAATCTGTCGGGGCTGCCCAGGGCAGGGTGGGGGCAGCCTGCAATTGGACTCTCCGTGCCAGGTAAAAGTGAGCTTCAGGAGAAGGGACTGAGGCGCAGCAGGAGAGGAGGGCTAGGTGTCCACCAGCTTCCTGACAGCATGCCTGAGTGGCCCCTCCACTCGGGAGTGTCCAGACTGTCTCTCCTGTGGGAGCTGGGGGACCTGGGACTAGCAGAGGCTGGGACGCAGGGGCAGCCTGGATTGGGGGGAAGGACTGAGCCTGGAGGACTCCAGTGAGCCTCGCTGAGGGGTCCCCATGGCACAGAGGAGTCTGGCTACTCAGTTCTCCCTGACCTGGGACCAAGCCCTCTTATCTGAGAGTGTCTCCTGCATTCCTGGGTCCCCTCGCTGGATGACGCAGGAACTGGAACCCCCTATCTCCTCCCAGCTCTCAGCAGGCTGGTCCCTGACCCGCCTCTTGGTTTCTATGCCCGGCGATGCCAAGCCTCCCTGCTCCTGCCCAGCACTAGCCCTGAAGCCTGCTGCTTCCAGGATGCCGGTGTCACTGCCTGGGCACCCTCCACCCCCAACCGAGGCAGCCTCGGGAAGGGCCCGCTGGACAGTACCTGTCTCAGCTCCATGTCCACGATGGCCCTCTTGCCGCCCCTGGGGCAGTTGGTGAAGTAGCAGGCAGAGGTGAGGGCCAGCAGGCCGAGGAAGCAGGCGGACAGCACGCAGTGGTTCATGCTGGCGCGGTGCTGCTCGGGGCTCTGCTGGGCTGCCTGGGCCAGCTGCCTATTTATGTCCACAGGTGGCCCCTCCGAGGCTGCCGGCCCCCCCTCACGGCTCCCCAGGAGCCCCGACCGACCTCCAAATCCCAAGCCATCAGCGGTGATTCAGGCGTCTGGGGACGCACGTGGGCCTGTCTGTGGCAGGTCGAGGGGAGGCGGTGTGCGGGCCTCCCAGGCTGTCACTGTCAGAGGTGTCACAGGAGCTGCTGAGGTGTGACTGTGGCTTCTCAGACTCGGCAGAGGGACGGTCAGGATGCCCCTAAAATGGTGTGCAAGGTTTCTGGGTGCCCAGATAAGGCTGCAATAAGCACCTCATCCCGGTTCCCAGCCTCAGGGGAGTCTTTGGTTCAGGACCCAGCACCCAGGGCCACACCAGCTGGCAGCTCTGAAGGAGCCTCTTCTCCCTCCCCTGGGACCACCATGTGTCTATCTCTCTGAGCC